>VUQR01002896.1:9017-31348 GCA_015108515.1 Hemichromis elongatus
ATGATCTTCTGTCAACCTGTTCACCTTTTCTAGGGTTATTAAACTTGCTTCTCTTTTCATCGATATGGTACATGTGTAGAAATAAATTCGACCTATACTACACATCAATACCGATCATAGATGTGACAGCATTAGTTTGTAGTGATGTTAGGTCTGATAAGTGCCATTAGAATGGCCATCAGCTGATGAGCTGACTCCTACAGCCATAATCACAGTCATACTCAGATTAATCAATGAAGCTGTACTTGTAAAGTGACAAGTTCACACTCCCACTTTTGCAATCATTCATGCTGTTCTCTCCTATCTCATACACACTGCTGGTACTGGTTACGCTGATTGCACCATCCCTGCCTCCTCCTGTTCTCAATTCGTATTAACATAATTGCTCTAGTATCTCCTACCTGCAGTATT
Source organism: Hemichromis elongatus (assembly GCA_015108515.1). Taxonomy (NCBI): domain Eukaryota; kingdom Metazoa; phylum Chordata; class Actinopteri; order Cichliformes; family Cichlidae; genus Hemichromis; species Hemichromis elongatus. Next base: position 9,429 of record VUQR01002896.1, read on the forward strand.
ATGTACATGCAGTATATTCCCTACATGATTGTAATATAGGGGTTTTAAATATGCTCCCACCAGACTAGTCCGCCTCTTGCTTTCCTTTATGGAACTCTTCAAACATAGAGCTTTACCTGCACATCCTTTAATTAAACATTGTTATCAAATTGTCTGAAGAAGTAGTCTTTGGACATTTTATATTTCCACTAGACTGTGATCATGATTGTAGCTTTTTTCAAGTCGTATTCATGTGAACCTAAAGGTTCTTCTGGACCCTCTCTGTCACATATACAGCACAGTACAAACATCTTGCAAAATGCCAATTTTTTTTTAACACCTTGCTTCCAAAGAGCCAGATTTTTTCTTTCGGTTGAATCTATGAATAATCTTAAAAATAACACAGTTTGATAGATAAAAACAGCATTTTGTACCAGCAAGGTAGTTCCCAAAGAGCTATTTTCCAAAAATCTGGCATGCTGTGAGTCCTTAAAAAATTTGAGGAAACTGGGAAAGTGGAGGAGAAAAGAAAAAGTAGCGGGACGAAATAACTCTGTATGGCAGATGAGCTGCATCTAAAAGTCATGTGCTTAAGATATAGAAAAGCCGAAAAAGACCCGAAAGACCTGAGCGATGCACTGGATCTTTAATGGATCCATCTACTGTTTGCTGAAGCCTCATCAGAAATAGTCTCAGTGGAATGATGTCAGGAGGCCAATTTTAATGAAGAGAGACGGGGAGAAAGGGTTGAGGTATGGTAAATTACACAAGAACTGGACTATATCAGTGGCAACAGGTCTTAACGGTCTTATGAATTCACATTTGAATTTTTTGGTTCAAATAATCGTTTGTACGAACGGGGGAATAAGGAGAGAGGAACAACAGAGAGTGCCTACATCCATCTGTAAAACATGGTGGAGGCTCTGCCATGGTTTAGAGCTGCATTTCAGCCATTGTTGTTGGTAATCTTGGGAAAGCTGATGGAATTATGAACCAGATATTGAGATTTCGATCAACAAGGCAGTCCCACCTGAAAAGTATCCGATTAGCAAAGGCATAAATTTTTAAATATGACAATGATCTCAAACACATTTACTGTCAATGCAGTAAGAACATACCTGTGTCATTCATGGATTGGCCTCCCCAGAGGCCAGACCACAACATTTATTGAAGCAGCGTTTTCAGGAAAGAGAGAGTTCAGGCTAAGTTGAATAATAAAGGTGGTCATACCAAATATTGACTTTCCAGTACATTTATGTACTGTATTTCCATTTATGTTTGCACATGTTTCAGTGAATTGCTGTGCCTATTTCCCATTTTCCAAGCAGAATATAAAAAAATGAGGACGCCTCAAGACTTGCGCGGTATTGTGTCAGAAGGGGGAAAAAGGTGACAAATGTCCCAGTTCTTCGTGGTTAATCTTGCTAATGTTGCCCTCTGTTTTCTAATGGTTTCCTGCCGAAAACCCTAAAAAAGTGTTCTCCAACCTCGTGAATTGAAAACATTGGATTTGTTATAGAGTAACTTCTAATTAGCATTTCACTTCACGTAGGAAATAAGATAATCGATAAAAGAAGAAAGACGAGAAAAGGAGACAATAAAAGAAGCCCCTCCCTTTCCCACATGTGCTAAACTTAGAGCCAGAGCCTCACCCTGCCTCTTTCCTCTTCATTAGAGCTGTTTAAACAAAACAAAATAAAAATAGGGCTTCTATCCGAAACAGCGCACACAGTGAAAAGGCCGATGTGAGAAAAAAAATCCATGCGATTATAGTTGAACAGGAAGCGGCACGCGCTCTGCCTTTCAGCCCCATTGAACAAGATGTCAGCAGCTCCACACAGGTAGTTGGGTCTTTTGCTGGAATAATTGAGGCTGAGTGGAGCGGACAAATTCAAAATTAAATATGTGAGCACTCAGAAGTTAAGGTTCACTGAGAATTGTCCTCGCTTTTAAAAAGAAGAGCATATTCCTTTTTATTTAATATAAAATTCAATAGATCAGAAATGTTAGAAATCCCGGTAAATGGACTCATCAATACCGTATCTTTATTGTCTTCTTAATGGTATTCCCAATAATTTTCCTAAACCATCACTCTCGTGCTCTACTGTCACCTTGTATTACTTAATGCAAGTTTAGCAGGTTAAAAGGCGAACTCATTGGTGTGGTAGCACAGGTAAGATAGTTCTGACGATTAAAGTAGAGTAAATACGAAAAAGTAATAACAAGTAATACATTTGGTTCGATGAATGTCTGTGCAATATAAAATTAGTTTACAGATATTGTATCATGTCTTTCTACAGATGTAGAAAGGTCAGCTACCCAAGAGACCTTCCCCAAATCTCCCTCATCTTCATCTTCGTCAACGAGGCTCTGTCGGTGATCCTGCGCTCAGTCCACTCAGCTGTCAATCACACACCGGCTCACCTGCTCAAGGAGGTCATCCTGGTGGACGACAACAGCGATGACGGTCAGTATAGATTAAACATTTCCTTCAGCTAATACCGAATAATAGAAGCGGCTTTTTCGCCCTCTGATTAGAAGCTGGTTTATAGTGAGTGAAAGTCCTCAGCGGCATTTCTACTGGGAGCAACAAAGTACACATCAAATTATCATTCAGTATCCCAGAAGTAATTAGTTTATGCAATAAATATAATATAACAGAAATATAATTATTAGATACAATAAAATAAAAACCAGTTTCAGTTTTACATAATAAAACTGAAACTGGTAAATGAGAGAATATTTGAATACTTTTTCTCATACAACCATCGCCATTTGAAAATAAATCTTCTTGTCAACGGCAAATTATAAAAATTATGTCAATCTGTCAGCATCAAGGGTAACAGTTTTATGTGTAGTATTTTCTTCATTTTTATTATTTTTAAAATGCTTCTGAGTTTGCATTTGTGTGATTTTGTAAAGGAGATTTGTAGATTGAAGTTAGAACCAGGCTTGTTTTACAAATGTCAAAACAATCACTGGAAACTGGGGCAAAGCATTGCAGCCCTCTAAACCCACTATTGTTTGAAGATTATTGCATACATATTCTCCTATAGAGCTGCCCTCTTTGACTTTGGCGTGACAAATTTGCGTCCTAATCTGACCCAGCTTCACTGTGATAAAGGAGCTGAAAGGAAGACATAAAAGGACTTTAATAAGCTAAATATCGCAACACACTAAACCACATTTTTGTTCCCAGTAATTATGTTTTAATAGACATGGCTACTGTTGAGGGTGGGAACAACCATGACTATGCAGATATATACATTAGCTGATCTTTCAGCTCAGATCACAATGAAACACAAACACAGTATAAATGTAACACGAAGCATGTGTTCATACTTTTTGTTGTGTCTGTTACACTGAAACCTGCAGATACATCGAAACAGTGTTTCTAAAGGATGAAAGGCATCGGACGTTGGATGGGGCTGTGTTTGCATGTGATGGGGATGAGTGTCTCCTGGACAAAAGCTGTGGTCATTGCTTCTGAAAAGAGGCATTTTCTGAGGTGACTGATGGTGTCGAATGTTTGTGGAGGCAGACAGGCAGATAGAGGCAGTACACACAATTGGATGTCACAGGAGAGATGTCTCTGTCATATTTACCGGGCAGGGTGAGAAGATGAAGAGACGGCAAGGGATGAGAGGAGGGCGAGGAGATAAACTGGGAAAAGTGAAAAGGAGAGAGGAGGCACAGCAGAGATAAAGAGGTGTTGGTGGAGAGAAATAAGAGAGGAGGGGATGACGTAGAAGACAGAAAAGGTCAAAGAATGAAGAGGGCTGAAGGGTTTGAAAACAGGCAAAGTGAAAGGAGGGGCAATGAAGAACAGAGGAAAAAAAGGAATGAGAAGGAGATGCTCAGAGAGCAAACCAGGCTATTAGAGAAAGTGGCATTGAGAAAGGGAAAGGATGAGAGACAGGGAGGCACTAAGATAAATGAGGTCGGACAGAGAGGAGGGGAGAGAGCGCAGGCAATGAATATCCAGAAGAGGGAGAAGAAGCAATCTAACAGAACGGAAAGCAACAGAAAGCAAAGAAAAATAACAAGGAAACAGGAAGACAGAGATGAGATAGTCGAGGCTTTAGGGGATAAGGCTGGCAATGTCTAATTCATGTACTGTCAACAAATCCATGAAAAGATCAAAGCCAACAATGCCTTAGTCTCTCACGCAACACTTTATGACTTCCCTACCTTTTCAGTTTCACTCCCCAAGCCAATGGGCTTTTACTAAAGTGTCGCAAATATATGATTTCATTCTTATACAAAGGGTACATTGTTTTCTAAAAGCGCTGTGTGCTGAAGTTTTTTACAAAATGTTGCTCTAGCAGGAAATAGAAAATTGGACATAAGCATTTGGTTCTGAACTCGTTTCATCCATGATTCGCGTTTATCTAATTTCCGGACTTCTTTGTGTATTTTTAGGTATAATTTATACTCCAAGAATCACCTTGGTGGAGGATTGTTGTCAGTGCTGTTTGTCTGCAGAAAGAACACACAATAACCACCTGCTGGGATTTTATAAAACCCGGTGGAGTGTTGCGTCATGGATACAGAAAGAATAGGAAGACATTTTGCCGTGGATGTGGATCGCTTTATTTAACAACTGCAAAAAAAGTAGTCTTAGCCGTGAATGTGCCGTCTGAGTGCTAATTTCTTTTTAGCGTCTGGTAATGCAGCAACTTCGCTAAACAGAAATCTATTGCGGCAAGAAGCACAAGGACTCAGACGTTCAAAATGGTTGTAAACAAATGCCCCACCCAAAACGAACTACAGGTTCTCCTGTTGATAACTTTGGGGATAATAAGTAGCAGCATTAGGCATGTGAAATAGAACCGGCTGGTCATTATTGTTAAATTATCAAGAAGCGTGTGTGACAGTGCAGCTTACAGATGTATTTTAATCATTCTTATAAAACAATGGGGCTTAGTATAAGAAACATGGAGCTACACACTGGGAGAGTGAAAGGACTGAGACAGCTGAAGCGTTCTCTCACTTGACACTGCTGGTTGGCTGACAGCCAGCTATCCATCACAAAGAGGAAGACATTGCAGTGGCGCACAGGGCGAGGCAAGCGAACAAATAAGGCTTACCCCTCTTACAGTCTGCAAGACACCCGCCATGCCATATATGTGTGTATGAGAGAAAATGAGTTTGTGATCAAGAATGCGTATGGGGAAAAAAAAAAAAAGAAGTACAAGAACAGAGAGAAAGAAATGGAAAACGGAGAGCACGAGAAATGTGTTTTTTCTCTGAAGGAATGTTGCTCTGTATATGACTGTGTGTGCGCGTGTGTGTGTGTGTGTGTGTGTGTGCGCGTGCGATACAGAGGAAGAAGGGCTCCGAGTGTTTTGGTCCGGAGGGAAAAGGCTGATGAGTTGATTGAGAGATCAAAGGTGGCGCAGTCGTTGATGCTCAGGAAGCCGTAGACCCCCGTTGGTGTTGTTTAGAGTGTGTTGGAGCTTAAAACAGCACCGCAGGGAACTGAGCGAGAACTTTTATGTCATTTCTCTATTTGTATCTGTGCCTCTTTCTTTCTTTCTTTATAAACTGTGTCGTTGTGGCGATGAATTTGTATGTTTTTTATGTTTGTTTTCAGTTTTGGATAGAGTAGCGGTGACAACAGTTGGCATCCATTAGTGGTTATTTAGGATAGGATAGGCTAATATGCCTTCATTTCTTTATATCTTGCTAGGAAAATGGGAATTAGATGCCACAGTTTATTGAAACATGCAAACATAAATGGAAATATAATGTATATGGCCAAAGCAGAGGTGGGTGGTTTCTAATGAGCTTGAAAGTAAATGACCACTGGTATTCTTCAACACAGCCTTAACTCTTTTAGGCTAGCTTTCTTCCTTAAGTAGTCTTCGGGAACAGTTCTTCAAAGGCTCCAGGCTCCTTTAAGGACATTCAAAGCTCTTCTTCAATGTTGGCTTCTCTGTCAAGATGATCCCGCACTGCTTAAACAATGTTGATATCTGGGCTCTGAGGATTGCCAAGCTTAAAAATGAAGCTGTTGGCAGTCAGATGGTTTCCAGGTGGATTGCATGATGGATCCAAATAAAAAAATTTCTGTGTTTATAATTCCATCAGTTTAGACAAGATCCCTGTGTTTTAAAGGTGAATGTAGACACTCTCTAGCGTTCCTCTGTCCTAATCTCCTTTGAACATACTGATGATTTCAAATTTTGTTTCATAACTCTTTATAACTTCATAACTCTACCTTTTGCCACTGATTATCTGTCACTTCTTGATAATTTGGAATACCTCAATGTTTAACTCTGTATCCCTTCTTTAAAAAAATGCTTACTGACAACCAACACTGGGACCATTTCTGATGAGGCTTCAGCGAACAGTAGATAACAGATCAATCAAGTGAAGGGCCAGATGCATCTCTCAGGTCCTGTGTCAGGTCTTTACTATTTCTTAAGGGCACAACTTTCAAATTATGTTTGTCTGCTGTAGATGTATTTTTTAAACCCGCCAGGTCTTTTGTCCTCCACTTGTTTAGTTTCCTCAAAGTTTTTAAGGACTCAAGGACTGGACTGAAAATGATTGAAAAATGATGTCCAGAGAAAAACTTTGAAATACTTTCAGAAAGCCGGAAGAACTTTAGGATTGTCTGAAAGTATTTGTTTGTGTTTTCCCTTGTAGTGATCTGCTCCACTCTGTGTTTACCTGTTCCTTATTACCCGGCTGTCCCTCGTGTGTGTTTACCTAAAGGGATTTCAGCTAGTCTTTGTCAGCTCATCTGTGAGATTGTTTCACTCATGAGGTCCCATGAGGTTCCCGCATGTTGTCCTCTGCTTCACTGGCTTTTCCCTCATTTCCCACCCCTGGGGTTTTGTTCTCATAGTATCAGATTTGTTTAATAAAGCTTTCTTTTTGGTGGTTTTGCTGATTTTGTGACTTAATTTGGAAAAGCTTACACACCTAACACAACTAATTGGGCTATAACCCTCATTCTCATTGGGTCTGTACATAGTGTTTGAGTGCACACATGTCAAGAAAGGGCTAATATGTGCACTTTGCTAAAAAATGACTTATAAGTGGTTATATTTTCAGGTATATTTAGTATTTTTTGTTTTTTGTCTCTGGGCAGCCTAAAAAAACACTGCTTAGTGCTTACTGGGTTGCCCTTTGTGTTCTTATCAGGTTGTTTCACGCAACCATTGACGTGAATGTCGATAAAAAGGCAAATACGTATTACTTAACTACCAAGGCTGGATGTGAGGTTTATAAAGGAGTGCAGGCTGCCAGTGAGAGTTGTCATACTGGGAATAGTTATTTAAGCTCACTCTGCTGTCCTTTCATATTAATCGACATGAATTCCAATTATTATGATTGCATGAAAATAATTATGCAAGCTAGACATAATGTGTCAAGCTTTGATTGTTGCTGCCAGAAGGGACTCTGGAACAGCATTTTTTCTTCTTTTTTTTCTCCTTTCTTTAGTAAAGAGGGCTGCAATGGATCTGATGTTAGAGAAGCTAAGAAAAAAATACAAGCACTTATACCCTAGCATGTAGAGATTCTTCTTATGCTCGCCATTTGTGTAATTTAACTTAGCTGCAATGGTGATATATTCTTTTCAAGCTTTATTAGGTCTGACATCTGATCAAATACTGCAAAACCGCAGCTGGCAGAATGTTCAAGGACGCACCTGCAGATTATAAGCTAAACTGCAGATTCAAAGATCAACTAAAGATCAGTCTTTATGAGCATTTCTGACTTGTTTTGTTGAACTTCATTTTATGAACTGTAGAGCAACTGAAAGGTCCACTGGAGGAGTACGTGAACAAACGCTACCCCGGCCTGGTGAAGATCGTAAGGAACCAAAAGAGAGAGGGATTGATCAGGGCCAGGATCGAGGGTTGGAAGGTCGCCACTGCTGAGGTGACGGGGTTTTTTGATGCCCACGTGGAGTTCACCCCATCGTGGTGAGTAGGTCTTATCATCTAGTGGGAAGCAAAATGTTACTAACAGCCAGGAGTGCATTTTTGGTATTCAGAAGAAGGCTTATTTTAGTTAAAATCAAAGCGAAACAAAGCAAAAACAAAAATGACATGTACTCAAACTGAAATCTGGAACAAACACATATCTTTGTCAAATGTATGAATATTATAACTTAATCATGATAACAACACAGCCAATAATAGAGCTTTGTGTATCAGTGTTAAAAGAGTGCTACAAAGTGCAAAGAAATCATGGAAAGAGAGGACAAAGGAGAGCTGAAGCTGCATAAGAGGAAGAGTCAAGCTATTTCACGCCTGAGAAGTTTTTAAATGAGAGACCTGAGGCTGTGGGATCAGGTTGAGCGAAAAAAAGAAAAAAAAAATCACAAATACACATAAAACAGGCACCAAAACAAGGCCCCTCTAGGAGAACTTGCCGCAAAAGTAAATTTTTAGTAACCATGAAAAATGAAGGTGATTTTTTAGCGATTCAAAACGCTGAGCGCTCGGTGGTGACCTGAATCAAAGGCTAAAGAGATTAGCAGGCAATGAGGGAGCTTAAAAAAACACTTAAGACATTCGCCACATCCTGTTGATGCCTTTTTGTAGATCTCACTTTTTGAGCTCAGTAAATAACTCAAGGTATACAATGCAGATCACTCACTGCACCATGCAGATTTGAAATGAATCAAACAGGGTGGTATGACATAAGGAACTTTCTTTTTGACTGAAGTGGATGAAAAAAGTGGTGCTCTTAAAAGATGTTATATTCTTTGTCTCTGCACTTTGGCTAAATGTGTGAGTGTGTGTGTTTGCACCCTTTTCAGGGCAGAACCAGTTCTAGCCCGAATAAAGGAAAACCACAAGAGGATTATCTTGCCATCAATCGACAACATCAAGCACGATACCTTCGAGGTGGAGCGCTACGAGAACTCTGGCCATGGCTACAACTGGGAACTGTGGTGCATGTACATCAATCCACCCAAAGAGTGGTGGGAGGAGGGAGACATGTCTGCGCCAATAAGGTACGCCAGCTTCTCCCATTTAAACGTGAACAGAGATCTCACACTTCTAAAATAGATTTTTTTCCACTTCTTTAAGATTTTCAATAAAACTGCCACCTAGTTCTTTTTTTAGTCTTGGTGAAGATTAGGGGAAAAGCAAGAAAAAAAGCTCCTGATTAAAAACCAGACTTCATCAAAGCAATAAAAAAAAAAATGACAGCTTAAAGTACAGAGTGGTGAAAATAGGATTTTAATTATCTGATTATCACACATATATTTGTGTTAAATTGGATTCCTTCCATTTTTTTAATTAAAAAATGAGAATAAATCACATGAGCAGGCGCAAAAATGTTTATATTCACCCTCCACGTAATAGGCTGTAATATAAAGTGTGAAACTTTGCATAGCGGAGATTTGAGTTGCAGAAAAGTACTCAAAAATAAACACCAGATAAAGCCACAAAAAAAACACATTCACACAGCATCCACCACATTCTTGCGTGGAAACGCTCAGTGTCACATGATAGTGTGTGTTTTCCTGGCTGCAGGACGCCTGCCATGATTGGATGCTCCTTTGTGGCCAATCGTGACTACTTTGGAGAGCTCGGTCTACTCGACTCAGGCATGGATGTCTACGGAGGGGAGAACATCGAACTAGGCATCAGGGTTTGTGTGTCACCCAGTTTCCTCTTGTTCCTGCTCCCTCTTTACCCCTGTAGGTTTTAAGTGGAGCAGTGGCCACCGTAGCGTGGCACCACTGATAAATGAGGCCCCATTAAGAGTCCTGGAGGACCGGTCCTGTGTGAGCAGCTCACAGCAGGGCAATGGAGATAAATAGGTCATGTAGAGCAGGAAGGTTGGAGTTGGTTTCTGTACATTTTGAGAGATTGGAGAGTCTTTTGTTTTTCTGCAAGGTTATTAGATTTTTCCTGAAAAAAAAAAACATCAAACATTTTCACAACCCGAGCATGCTGTTGCTTATCCAACAAGCTAAACAATCAAATATTTTCAGAAAGACAAAAAGGTTGCCTTGTCTTTCAGTTTACTTGGTCATAACTTGACTCTGAAATAGAGACTTAAATAAAATAAAAATAAAAAACCTGCTGAAACTTCTTAAACCTTAGATTAAAAAAAAAAAAAAAGATTCCTCCCAACATTAAGTCTAGATAAGTAAAGGTATTTTCACCTAGAGAACTGTCTCTTATTGGATATTTTCTCTTTTTTGGACCATTGCTTTGGATAACCCCAAATCTACCTAACAGCGAGAGGTCAATTCGGTCTCACTCAGTCCTGCCATGTGAGTTATGAATTCACAACAGCATGTCGTGTTCTCTTCTGTTCTTCAAGGAGTTTTCCTCTGAAGCCTCTGCGTTTGTTTAAGGGCTGTGTTTTTCTATGCATCAGGTAGTTCCTAACTGGCCAGTTGCTGGCTTTGTAGATTTGTTCTCCAAACCTGCAGAGGATAGTTTAGTCTTTACCTGCTGATTTTAGATGGTCATCATCATGAATGAAGCAAGGAGTAAAGCTGGGTCATTTCAAATTTGGATTTCATCACTGATGAACTTAGAGGTTATAGCTACACGATGCCCTTATTTGGGCATGTCCATTTTTCCCGAGGTTGTATAGAAGCTTTCGGAAAATAGGATGAAGATGAATACCACTGGCTGTTTCCAGAGAGGATACTGGGAGGAAGGCATCTTGTTCAGCTTTCTATTTTTCCTCAATAGCAAATCTGCTAGGTCACAAAGCTCTTTTTTTAGTTTTGCATTAAACGCTATTTCAGTGGCTTCAGATGCATCATAACATTGTTCTAGCCATTCTGATATCATTTTCAGCTCAGCTGCTGGGTGGTTTTTATGTGGAGATAATTGATTCAACCCTCATGCTCTGAGGTTTCTTTTCTAAACCACTTCACAAGCAGGACTGCCTCTTCTGCTGCAGTTAACTCTAGACCTTTCACACTAAATATGAATGATGTCCAGTAGTTCTCCACTTTATCATTAAACTTTCTTGAACCTCTGTTAATAAGAAGGAATGAAAGGAATGAAGCTTGGCTAGGTGAGCAGTAGCAGAAGGGGAGCAGTAGTAACTTCAATCATTTGACGAGTTGTTGTTGTGTTGCTCTTGGGACTATGCTAGCATTCATGTTTTATTGTACTGGCTGTCTGTCCTACATCAAAGCTGGGGGATGGCAGGGGTAACTGTAGAAGATGTTTTGATCACATCTTCATTCACAAGCATGACTTGGGCTTCTGACCGTCTCTTCTTGTTCATCATTAAGCCTTTATGGCCGGTCGGAGCGTGCATGCTCTGTTTTGTGTAACTATTTTTAAAGCCCGGTAGATATTGCAACCACATAAGCTAGTGCAATACATTTTTTTTGCATATGGAACCGAGGAATTGTACTTACATCTTATGTTGTATAGTGTGCTTTGAGTACTCTGGGAGAGTAGAAAAGCGCTATATAAGAATCAGTTCATTTACCATATATGAAAGCCAGAAGTGATGTCATTTTTGAGAAAATGTAGTTTTTTTTTACTATAAGTTATTTAAAAGGATATGCTGGTGTTTTGAAAGTTCATGTTTGAGTTTATGCCTTTCTGTATAGTTTCTGGGATGCTTAGAACTCAAATTACTATACAATTGAAAATAGTTTATTTTGATGCACATGCTGTTTATTTGCAAATTTGCATTATGATATTTATTTAAATTTTTCCTGCAGTATTTAAAAATCGGTGTATTTCAAAAATAAAACTATGGAGACTCAAAATAAATTTCCTGTGGCTGGAAACTATTTTGTGCAACTTTTTTTGCATTTACAGTTTTGAGAGATAAATCTCTTGTGTAATTTTTCTAACTAATAATATGTGTTAAAAAACAAATACAATTTTACATTTTTGTGTCGTTTATTGCACTTTTTTTTTGCAATTTATGTAGTTAATATGTACTTAATGCATACATATTATTAACATTTGGAACATAATGGTTGTATTTATGCTCCCAAAAATGTTACAACAGCATGTAAAAATATAAAGATTAGCTCTGGCGGACTTGGTACTATGGTAGGCCTTAAAGGGTTAATGACTTGCTGGGGAATCATCATACTGCATTTGCTGACTGACTGTACATTGTTATTAACCAGCATTTTTCCATCACAGCAAACAATATAAATAAAAAACATGCATTTGTGTATATATACTCACAACTGGAGCTTAAAAATGAACCAAAAGTCCCGAAAACAGCAGCTGCTCTAGATGCCCCGCAATGTTGCCAAGAAAAAAATGAATAAAAGCAACAATTAGATCTTTTTTATATAACAAAAAGCAAGAAGAAAAACTGTGAAGCATTACTAAATGTACACATATAGCTTTCATTGGTTCCAGCACAGAGAAAACGCGTCCTTCCAGGTGCTCTATGCTCCAGCTGTTAGCTGTAATTGACTTTATAAATCAGGGACATCGTGGTGACTGTGCATCTCCCTATTTATATTTCCTGCTGCCCAGCAGCCAGCACTATATTATTGTGAGCTTTAATTCAGACTCCTACTACTCACAGGTGTGGCTGTGTGGAGGCAGTATGGAGGTGCTTCCTTGCTCCAGAGTGGCTCACATTGCACGAATGAAGAAACCTTACCACAGTAACATAGCCTTCCATACACGGCGTAATGCTCTGCGCGTGGCTGAGGTCTGGATGGATGAGTACAAATCCAATGTCTACCTGGCCTGGAACATCCCCATGGAGGTGAGAAAGGCATTTTTCTGCAGCAAGACCTCCTAGAGAGGACGCTGTTTCTGACTATCAGATGTCCATATTTTCCTGTACTAAAAAACAGCTTTTGAGAACCAAACAGTTTTTCTTTTTGTTCCGCAATTTATGTGGAAACTTTAGGCATGATAACTTCCTTTGCTCTTGCAGAACCACGGTATTGATTACGGAGACATATCACAGAGGGTTGCACTGAGGAAGAGTCTGCAATGTAAGAGCTTTCACTGGTACCTAGACAATGTTTACCCAGAGATGAGAAGGTACAACGATACGCTGTTCTACGGTGAGGTGAGCCAAGAAGGACAAAGACACTGGAAAGAGTGACAGTTTGTAGATGTAAGATCTGATGTACAGATTAAACCACAGCAAGTAAATAAATGAGACGTACACAAAATCCTGAGAGATTTATAAACATATATCTCCTCTACAGACCAGAAAATACCAAGATAGCAAGCGCTCAGAGAGCATGCACATCCACATCTTCTCAGCTATTGAATAGAAAATAAATGAGATTCAAACCTTTGTCTTATCCATACCGACTAACCTATAAACATTTTTAATCAGTAATTATTTTGGAGAATATTTATATTTTATGAATTAAATGCGACTCTTTTTTTGTACATTTAAGGTCCGCAACTCTAAAGTAAGCCACCTGTGTATGGATCAGGGTGTGAAGGAGAACCACACAGCCACCCTGCACCCATGCCATGGGTGGGGTCCTCAGGTACGACACTCTTCCTCACCACCATACTAAAGTGTGTACTCCATCTTTTTCCAGTTGCTTTGCTTTCTCTTGAAAACATACAGTGAGCTTCTCCAGTGATTTGATTTGCGGCTGTGTCTCAATCACAGGCTCAGCTGAAATCCTCCGAGGAGCGAGTTCTGCTGTCAGAATAAAATTGTGTCTTGCACTTTTTGTGCTGAATCCCTGAGTCAGCCAGTGTCAGCTCTTCATCCCTTCAGCCCTAAGGGCCTCTCTTTTTAGCTCACAGTGGTAAACAGGTGCTTTAGGCAGAAAGTCAAGGCTTGAGTGGTAAAATGCTAAAAGAGCTAAAAATTCAATTCAGTTTTGAAAAAATGAGTGCCGCATCACCCTTGCTTCACAAGACATGCTTCAGTTGCATTTTTTAAGTTATCCGTTTCATGAAACAAAAAGTCTTCAGCTTTTATTAGACCACCAGTTTTTCACACCTGCACTTCCACAGAGATAAAAGACCCCATGGTGTCTTAGCGTGGGTTCTCTCCAGGTAGGCCGGCTTCCTCCCACAGTCAATGACATGCACATTAGGTTAAATGGTGACCGGCTGTAGATGTGCATGCAAAACAGATAAAGCACCTAAATGCATAAAATAAAGTGCTATATGAATATGCGTGAAGCGGTGACTGTAGCTTGTAGTGGTCAGAAATACTAGAAAAGCACTTTAATAAATACTCTGTTCTTAAGAAGAAGCAGTGACATCTAGGGTCCACAAGTGGGATTTTTTAAAGATTTTAAGTCCAAATACTCCTACATCACCTGAAGTCTGTATGATGTGCTGCAAACAGGATGCAGTTACTCTGCAAAAAGACTCCAACTGGGCTGACTAGGTAGTTGATGGAAAGCTTTATCTCGATATCTTTTGCAAGGCGTTGCATCCTTTGTTAAGAGCAGAAGGTGATATAAACAACTTTCCAATCAGTCTTTATCGTCAGCACACTCAAAGCCTCAGAGCTTAAGTTGCCATCAAAGGAACTGTTTTATCTGCACTGCTAAACGTGGACGTAACTATTAATCGGCTCGGCATGTGAACAAAAAAGTTCAAGTGAAAGACACAAAAGTTAGAAAACAGAGCGAGCAGAATGTGGCTCACTTATTTTTTTTTTTCTTTCAATCATCCTGAGAGAACAGCAGAATGTGATGTATGCACAATGTTATGGCTCTAAGTGGGTTAGAACTCTGCTGAAGAAACACTGTTATTAACAGTGATGTACAGGAAAGTCTTTGTGTTTAGCACTCGGTGAAGAACAAAGACACGTTTTGCCTCTCAGCAGTATTTATAACAACAACACCATCCTCTTGTTCAGAGCAAGCAAAAGAAAAAAAAACCCCTCAAAAGTTGCATAATTAAAGACAATTCCTGGCAGGTTACCTTCAACCTGTACATCATCGCATACGTATTTCATCTTTAGCTAATAGAGAGCACAGTACTCACTCAGCCAGTTCAGTACCTTTCCTTTGACGTGTGACATATCTGTTTTCCTCTTAGTTAGGACGCTACACTAAAGAAGGTCAGCTGTTCCTGGGTCCCCTAGGCAGCACTGGTGAGGACACTCGTTGTGTGGTGGACGATCAGATCAGCAAATTTCCTCAGCTCCTCAACTGTGAAAAGGTGACCAACGTGAAACAGAAGACATGGCATTTTTCTCAGGTGAGAAGTGTAAAGAAATCTGTCTTTTTCACTGATATAATGGAGTGTTTATAAGAAAAATGATATTTTACTGGCATAGAGTTGAGAGGAAGAATATCTATATGTCAAATTTGAAAAGGAACCTATTGTGCTCATGCCCAGGTCCATTTTTTTTTTCTTGGACTCTAATATGAGAGTAGCTTTGCATGAATCTTTATTTGTCTTATACTGAGCATCGCTGCAGCCCCATAGTTAATGCTTTATCTGACAGAAGCCCCTTTATATTCCTGCTACCTCCTTTGAAACCAACTTTCTTGGTGTTAAAACCTTTACAAACAGAAGGTTTTAACGCCGAGGTGGGTGGGGACTTCTATGGTCACAGGTAGAGCTGTCTGCCTGAGATGAGATGGCTATATTAGGATATCATATCTGCTATCACTGAAATCAAAGCAGTCTTGTAACAGGGATCATTTGCACATAAACTGAGACTTTGTCCATGATTAATGTGAACAATAACTGTTGTAACATTATATTTATGTTGGAAAGTAAGAGCTCCTTTTGAGACAACTAATCCCATCTGCTAAAAGGAAAAAAAAACCCTAAATAAGTTAGGACATTTTTAACAAGGGGCTCAATATACTTTTTACTTTGGCATTCATTCTCTTTTTCTTTTAATGTGAAAAACCTTTTGTACGTCAGTTTTTCGTTGCTCTTTTGGTTCTGTTTGGTAACCTTTGAAAACTAAAGAGTTACAGCGTGTAGCTGCCTTTGCACAAGAAGAGGAGAGCTGGAACAGTGATGCTGCAGACCGTCTGCCACATCGATTCTTTGTCACACAGCAGGACAAGCAGTGATGAGTCCTGCAGGCGCAGAAGTCTAAGGGAATTAGCGAGACCTTACTTATTTTATTCTTTTCATATAGGTGTAAGGTAAAAATTAGTGCCATTTTTTAAGAAAGAGGTTTAAGAGAGTTAAATAGGAAACATCTGTCCACATAAGGCGTGGTCTGGTTACATACTGTTCTGTCACCGTCACGCTTTGTTCACAGCCATCCGTGGAACCTGTTAAAATCAAAGTGTTGTGTCTCCTTCTGCCTCGCAGAACGAATCGATCATAAATCGGGCTACAGGACGCTGTCTGGAGGTGGTGCCGGCTAATGTTTACTTCGGCCACCTGCTGGTCCTGCAGCCCTGCTCGGGGCAGAGGTGGACCATCAAGAACGCTATGAAGCAGTGATCGCCTGGCCAGTTTCATTGGGACCAATTACAAAGGCTATTTCCAGGAGCTGTCACCTGACGTTACCTTGGCCAGCGGACAATCAAAGGTGCAGGTGCTCCTTAGCTTTTGAAATAAGACTGAATAAGAGATGGCTTTAAGGAGACGAGTGATGAGGTGGTTTGGTAACGGTTGATGTTTTTTTGTTTGTTTTTTAAAAAAAAACATGGACATTCAACGTGGTGAAAGTTTAGCATGAGGACCGTTTCTCTATTTGAATTTTACAAACTTTCGATGTGATGTTGCCATAATTCCTGTGTGCCACTTCTTTACAGTGTTTTAGTAGACATTTAATCGACCAAAAGTGTGTTCTTTCTTATGTGAGGGGGGGAAAAAAAGGTTTCCATCCTCAAAACCTTTCTGCAATATTTCATTCTTACTGACATACTTTGTCTTTTGAGATATTAAAAAAAACAAAAAAACAATAAAATACCTGGAATTAAATTTCAGTTATTTGCACTGATCAAACTACATTTGTAGTTTTCAATGTCATGAAGGTTTTAGTCTGTGGTACTTAGAAATGAAGGAACGGCTACGCGTGAAAGGAGAAAATTTTACACAGTTTAGCAAAAATGCCTAAAAAGTGATTCTTATGTTTTTCACAAAATTCAAACCCCTGTAAATATTTATGATTTGAAGAAAAAGATGCTGAAAATATGACTTGGTGTACTTTTTTTTTTTTCAAATCACCCCAACGAGGGCTCTGGGCTAAATCTCGGGTCTATGTTTTATGAATTTAGACTTTTATTGCCATTTTTCCACCAAGCATTCTGTAGCATGAAGTACTGTAAGCAGTTGGGTACAAAGTTTATTTGTGCCAATTTGATTTATTTGGTTAACTGCTGTGTGCCATAACTACTGAAAACCTAGTCAAACCTAGGAAACACTTTTTTGGACAAAGTGTTGGAACATGAATGTGAGAAGGAGGTTAGAACCAGGAATGCACAAGAGTACCAACAATGGGAATGCTGGAGGCCTTAAAGGCTGAAATGAATAACGTACTGAGATGTATATGATGTCATATATTAAATTGCATAAGTGTTATCAGCTGGATTTTTGCTCCCAAGATTGTCTTCCAATAAACAACTGGTTTCCTGGGTTGTTCTTTGTTACTGTGTCTCAGGATAAACCTGCCGTTTTTTAAAATTTGTCATACTTTAATTAGTATGCTTATTTTTTTTTTTTGTTTAATTGCAGGTTTTATTTTCAAGCTTGTTTTTTTTATTTTTTGCTGCTAAACTCACGCTTTATTCTGCTTTGTGGACTATAAATAAGGCAGAGAAAGCAAAGATGAGCTACCAAGCCAGGGCGCTCTCCTTTTAACTGCTTCATCCATTTTCATGGTTGTGGTCAAAATATTTTTCCCATGCTGTGAGATTAGTCCTCAAAATCTTCCCCCAAAATAGACTACTTCAAAAGAGATTTCACCCTCAGCTTCCAGCTGCATGGCATCTGGTGTAACTTACACCAACTCGACTTAAGAGCACTTTCATCACATCTTGTTTAAAGGCGCTGCTCCACAATAATACCGAGCCACAAATGAAGCAGCCAAGGTGGCCGAACATTAAAGGGACCGTCCTATAAATGATTCGATCCTGAAGCAAGCATATGTCCTGTAAATAGTGTCCTTGAATCAGACACTGACCTGCTACTGCTTACTCTCGCTAAACTGCTCTGGATGAAGCATCAGCTTAAATGCTTAAGATGTAAATGAAACAGGAGGAGACTGCTGGGAGCACAAGGGCCTGTTTCTAGCAGAGAGGGAGAGAGAGTGAGGCGGCTCTGAAGGACAGAGCCTGCATGCTAACATAACACTGAATGCTGATCAGACTCTTAACGAAGAGACTGCTAATCGTACTCTGGTGTGAAATAGGATTACCATATGTTGGTTAAAGTCTTGCTAAATGTAAGCCAGCAGTAAATAATAACAAGGACGAGCCGATCAAATAAACTCTCGCTGCTTTACTCAGATAGGTTGCATTTATGGGGACAGAAATTTGTAGAAATTGTAGATTTTGGCATGTAAAAAAAATTGAGCTATTATTAAAGGATTCCAAAAAATGTAGAAAATGAATATAATTCATTTACATTACTGTATGATTGTTTGCATTGTTCTGACCAGCAGTGTCCTGCAGCTCCCTGTTATGCTGTCATGGTTTAATGTCAGGACAGAGAAATCATAGTTATCAAATATGATTCTGTTCTAATCTGCACCATATGGCGCTGTATGTTTTTCTGTGATTGTACGGTCGTGTCACTGCAGCTGTCAGCCCAGCCTGCTCTCTGCTGTGCCTCGGGACGAAGAGTTGTAAAGAGCAACAGAGATACAGATGTAATTACTTGACAGAACAGCAACACTGTGTGAAAATGTGACAATTTGATAAAGCCCACTGCAGCTAGGGTAACAGATGATACAACACACAATACTGTGCACAACTCTTTAGGCACAGATGCTGGCAGCGAAGCATGGTGAAGCATCCCGTCGTTTTAGTTTTTGATGTTTTGGGGTTTTTTTGTTTTTTTGTTTTTTTGTTTGCAGAGATCATGTCAAAACTAGAGACTAGAGCTACAATCAGATCTTTTATCATGAAAAATAATCAGATCGCTCAGGTTAATTCTGTAGCATGACAATGACCCCAAAAAGAAAATGAACAGAGGGTGTACTGAATGTGCTTTATTTCACTTTGTGTGTTCATTGTTAAGTAAAAACTATTGATACCATTATTTTTATACTTTATCCTCACTTTACAGAGGGAACCAAAATTTTCTTTCTTTTGTCCTTACACTCTGGAGCCATTCTGGTAACATCTCCAGGCAATTATTTTTAAGCTTTATCTATATTAACTTTAATTTCAGTGATAATAAAAGTCATACACTAGAATAAAAACTCTTTAAAAGCTTTGCTGACTTTGCACCAAAATAAGATTCTATGGTTGGTTTTATGTTTCTACCACCATTGTTGCTTCAGTGCTGTTGCCGAGTAGATTTAAGGGTCCTGTTAGCGCCAGTGTCCTTCTATTATAGTGACGCTAAACAAGGCAGGATTTTATATTTGTATTCTATAATGATATGATTTATATTTATTATTATTATTATATTTTTATTTATCTTCTCTGCAGAAGTATCTGTGAATTACAACAGATCGATTAGCTTGCTGCATTATATGCATTGGGTGCATTTTTATCAGTTGCAGTTTCACCATCTCAGTGCCTAATGCTTCCCTCTTGTGGAAATAAATAAGATATGTTATATGAAGTATATAATAAAAGCAAAGACTTCACGTGAAGAGGACTTGCACTGTTTTTAACCAGGGTGACCTGCAGGATCCCAGTGATGAACAGCCTCTAATTATCAATACAATACAACTTTATCAAAATGTATTTATCAAAACCAGTTACTGCCAAGTTGTTGATTTGTTTTTTTTTTTTTACCCAACTCTGTGAGCTCTCACCAATCAGCTGACACGTTGATGATGACTCTTGCTTTGTCTCCTTGCCTCAGATCAAATTTTCCTTTATACGGTTTGCTAAACCAGATGCTATATTTACACTAAAAGTAGGCTTAAAGGGCAAGGTCAGATGGAAGAAAGGTGATAGAGCAATAAAGAATAGAGGCAACATAGAGGTACATAGATTTATACGGGGAAAATGTAAGCTTTTAAGCTTGTTATATTTTTTTAAACTATTTTTTTTTTACATTTATGTTTGCACATGTTCAAATAAAACATTTCCCCTGATGCAAAGAGAAATAGCTTAAGATTTCTGTCAATACTCCATAACAAACATTAACTAAAAGTGTTTGATAAATGCATTTTATTTCCTTTTTTTTTAAAAAAATCATAAAGTCAGAGAATTTTTTTAAAGTTTTAATGTTTTAAATGTCATGGCATAGAATCAGATAACTACCAAGTAAAATATATTCCGAAATGTACAGTCTCTTAAACACTGTGTCCCGATTGTGATCTTACGTCTAATTCACAAAAAGACAAACAGCACCATTTAGAAAATGTCTTTTTTTATTGCAAGTATTCTTAATGCTTTGCCATTTTGTACAGATTTTCATATTTACAGATAATTAGTATTCCTCTAATAAATAGTACAACTGAAAGTCATTCTCTAGTCTACATGTTTAAATACTGCACGTGCAAAGTATGTATAATATGTGCTTGTCCAATAGATATCCTGTCTTAGTAGCTTTTTACAATGTTACATAAGAAACAAATGTGGGATCCAACCACCATGCTACTGACACCCTGCATTTCCCTTCCAAGAAAAACTCCACTTCAGTGATCGAGTCATGCAATCATTCTACCGGGGTGAAGACAATTACAGCATCACTGCAATAACAGTATCCATCCAAAAAAAACCAAACATATCAAATAAAATGTAAGTTCTTTTTAAATAAGAAATTCATGATAAAATAGTTTTCCAATTAACCACTACATAACAGTAGTGTCTAGTTCTTATTTGGTAGGACGCGTCCACCAGTACTGCAACATTTTCAAAAAAATAAAAAGGATAAAAGAAAAAAAGGATTTTGATGAAAAACTAAACCAGTGTGATCTACTGTACAAGGTTGTTTAGGCTGCTTTTGCAGTAGTGCTCTTTATGAAGTCTCTAGGATGTGATATTAATAAATTGGCTGCGAATGAAACCTTTTACAGGTTTAAAATCACTTTGTCTGCCATAGGCAAGAAATCTATTCCTATAAATACACCCTTTAAACATGTGTTCACATTGCAAGTGCTGCTCTGCCTGAAGTGTAGAGCAAAGTCAACCTGTACATTATACATGAAAAATCCTCATATTTGAACATCCAATATCAATATATTTTCCACATATTGTGAATATAACGCTGAGTCCTGCCTGACAGCACATTCCCATGATTGTGCAGAGAGGGAGAAACACGCAAACACCGTGACGGGACAAGAGCACGGCCAGTGTGATGTTGCTTCACCTCTAGATGGCACTATTGCACAAACCTACAACCTTCTGTATCGTTTCACTGGAATGGATGACAGGTACAGTGCAAAAAACAATAACAGGAACGAACCGAGTCCGACATGATATTCATATTAATGCCAAAAAAATGCCCGTTTGATCTTGTGTTTCCATGTAGGAACAGGGAAAAATGTCTATATCGCGTTGTCTGGTTCACCTCTGCAGAGTTCTATGGCTTTGGCAAGAGGGTTGAGAGGAAACAGGGCCTTTACCGCCTGCACCTGGCATGTTTGTGATGAAGCAGCCGCCTCTACGCCTGCTGAGCCTCCTCCCTGCACCTTTGAACCCGAGTGAGCAGAGAGCACCGACGGTCATGCAGATACAGATACTGTACACTTCAACAGACACTGGGGACATTTCAGACATGGATTACAGTATTTACAGAAGACACTGACTTGATCGCATGCACTTGATAATAGGGGTTTTGCAACCCCTGATGAGGGGGGGGCGGGGTTAATATGTTGAGATGAAAGTCAGTGCAGGAGTTCAGAGCTGTCCTCAGTGGGAGAGGAACCTTCAAATTATTCAGTGCTGTGAGAATGTTTGTTAGAGTTAG
>VUQR01002899.1:6522-19279 GCA_015108515.1 Hemichromis elongatus
TCAGAGTGAACATGCATAAATTCATTCTTTTTCCATTTTCAGTGAAACAGTTGATCTTGGAGATGCATTTCTGTTCCTTTGCTGCTTCAGTATTCTTTTCCTTTCTACACTGTAATTACCCTCACTTTTTCCTGCCCCTCTCCCCAAAAACTACCGTCAGGAAGCTGTAAGTAAAGCTGATGTTTTGAAATAAGGACTATTTCCACATTCGCCACGCACTGATACATAGGTGAGAGAAAAACGCAATTGGCTTGCATGGGCCAACAATAATATTGTGTTTAATCTAGATATCATTACATGCAAAATGAGCAGGAGAAATTCAAGGGCACCATTGTTTCCCCTCGGTCAGTTTTTCAAGGGTTCAATGATGGGGTGTTTCCTTTAGAAACCCAAACCTAGAGAGATGTGTAGGTGCCACAGTGTTTAGACAAAATGATGTGAATGACCTAAAATCACTGAGACAGATGGTAATGATTGAGACAGGAAAGAAATTACGACAATGATTGGTTACCTTCTACTTGTTTTTTTCATACATTTATGAAATATACTATTTATGTTCGATGACAGCATGAATTATCTGGTACCCAATCTTGTAGCATACTTGGAAATAGATCACAGTGATTTCCGTCTTTGCTGTTTTTGCCCCCCCTTCTCTGCAAAACAAATGTTAGAATTCCTGCTCTCGAATCAACAGGTCAATTGGTTTCAGTGTCAGTGGATAGTGATGGTTTTTTGCTTGCTGCAATTGTACAGAATTGTGTGTGTTTCTCAAAAAAAAAAAAAACGGCCAGAATACTAAACATATTATCTTGAAATTTTATTTTACTTTTATTTTAAATGGTAAATCTCTTTGGGACACAAAGTCTTATTTTCAAGAGTTGTTTTAAATATCCATGCAAAATTACAACATGTCTGAACATACTGTAGTCCTTATTATAGTATGACAAGCTTGTGTAATTAAATCTAATTACCTAAAGCTAATAAAATTAGAACGTGGAATCTTAAATTTTAGTTGTCAGCTAAAAAATTTGACTGTGCTTGAATTTTCTCTATTTTGGGATTTTAATTGCCAAAGGTCAGGAGTGGGAACATCAAGTGGAAACCCACTTCTACTTGGCGCTTGGATGAGGCACTGGGACAGAGGCAATCCTCTGCCGCCCCGTTTCTCATTGCCTCTCTCCAAGAGGAAGAACTAGGGCCAAGTGCAGCAGTGGAGAAACAGGAGGAGGAAACACAGGCAGGGTAGGTTCCCCAAACGGAGCCAGAAAGACTGACGAAGACTTGTTGGAGCTTATTAGGGAGGGCACACAGTTCCAAGAAGACAGATGAAAAGTGAGAGGAGCAGGGCAAAAATCAACTACTAATTTATTCTTTTTGGAAAAAGCACAGATTTGTGTTTATTAGTTATAAAAACTGTACTTGTGAGGAGACAATTGATTTGTTATACAAAAATTAAAAACAGTATTTACAGCCACATCTATATTTCATCATCAGTCATGTATTAGTCAATGTGTATATGTTAAAAAGGCTTAACTGAGTTGGACCTCATCAAGAACAATTTCTATCTAAAGTAGTTCTTCTTTACTGACTTTGTTTATTTTTGGAAAATATCTGGCTTTGGAGACCCCCAGTGGTAATAACCAAAATTATACCAAATGACACCGTAATGCTCCATGTTAAAATGCACATAGAGAACTGTGCAAATGTCCTAAGCTACCCTTCAATTTTTTAGATTTTGCTAGAAATGCAAAATAGGTGCAGGGGTTTACTGAAAAATGTGTAAACATACACAGAATTACAATACAGCAGGCGAAAAAAGAGCATGTGCAATTCTAACAAGTTTAAAGTCAATATTTGGTACGATCACCTTTATTCGTCAACATAGCCTGAAATATTTTGCAATTTCTTCAAGTATTCTTCAGGATTAGTTCTCCAAGCGTCTTGAAGGGCATTCAAAGCTTGTTTTTGGATGTTGACTGTCTTTTGTTCTTCTCTCAAGATGATCCTCCACTGCTTCAATAACGTTTGAAGTCTGGGCAATGGTGAGGCCAATCCATGACTAATAATGTTCAACTATGTGCTTTTCTGTCAAGCTATGCTTGTACTCCACTGGAAGGGTTCTTTGTAGTTGGCATTACATGGTAGATCAACACAAATCCCTTTTCTGTGTTCATAATTCCAACATTTTTAACAAGATGCCTAGCACGACTGTCTGAAATGCAATCCTAAACTATGACAGAGCCTCCACCATGTTTGACAGACTGCATAATCTCTTCCTCACTGATGATTTCAACCAAAGGTTTTACATTTGGATCAGTCACTCAATTAGACCTGTTGCCACCCATTTTCAGTCCAGCCTTTTTCTGCCCTTTCTCGTCCAATGTAAAGAATGACTTAAGCCACTGAGACCATTTGATGAGGCATCAGTAAATAGAGCCATGTACATCTCTCAGGTCCCCAGTTTCTTTCAGGTCTTTGAATTTCTTGAGAACATGACTTTCAGATACTGTCCATCTGCTCTATATAGTTTTTTAGGTCATGTCTCTTTAATTTCCTCACATTTTTTTCAGAGTACACTGCACACCATGCCAGTTTATGACTAATATCTCTTTGGGAATCACATCCCACACAGTCACAAAACACTACCTTATACCTGTGCAACTGTATTATTTTTGGTTTATTTATTTTTTTAATAATTTGGACTAAAGAATTGGGAAAAACATTAGTGTTACTTTCTACATGTAACAAAGCTTACTCCCGGAAGTATGTATCTTTTGTATGTTTGGACAGGACAAGAGGTGGACCTGAAATGTGTGAGAAAAGCACCACATACACCACCACAAAGTAAAACTTTGAAAGACCTTCAGAAAGCACACAGAACTATTTCTCAAGACCACATTCACAATAACAGGAAAGTCTCATTCCTTGGAAGTGAAATACTAAGAAATGAGGTCTGGCTCAAGACTTCTGCACGGCACTCTATTTTCACTGGGTTTGTACTTTTAAGATGTTTTATATTGAGTTTAACAATGTTCCACAAGCACTTACTCGGAGCACACAAAACCTGATCCCTCTGTCCACAGTACCTTTATGATCCATTATTCTATAAATGGTGTAGATGAGGCTAAATTACAGATTCCCTATTTAATATTATAATATCTTTACTCCCGGCTTAATCTTTGCATTGCATGGTGTAATTAGTCTCCAGTTTTGAATGAGGTTTCATTGCTTTGCACAAAAAGAAACCTCAGCAATAGGTTAAATATGCCATGGGATGAAGAAACTTTGATGGAAGAATTCATGATGTTGGAGAGGATGAGTAGTACAGGTTCAGGGACTAAGCAACAAAGAAAGTTGAATAATGTAGATACTAAAAAGGGAACAAGAAATTAGTAATCAGATTAGTGATAGTGGTAAATTTGATCAGCTGGCGTGACACTCTGCTGTTATTGGTTGTCATGGTGCTAAACGTGGTTGAAAATGCACCACTGCGCTGGGTTATTATCCTGTCAGCTGCATCTGACAAAACTAAGGCTCGTTGATCACTTAAGTCTGGCCTCCAAAGTGAGTCAGTACCCACAAACCTTCGTGTTAAAATGCCCAACTTTATAGTAGAAATAAACATGTTTTCAGCCTGGTGCAAACAGCGGTTTTGGTTTGTATGGGAAATTTCTCTCTGCATGGCAACTTTACCAGGTGATTTTTCTTTATCTTTTTATGTTTTCGTAACTCACTTCTCATTACGCTCTTAAGTTGGCTAAGGCCTGACGTAGGACCTCCCAACTGTTTTGGAGCCTTTTTGACCATTTCATTCCAGATGATGAGAAACTTGCATGACTCGCTAATTGCACCAACAGCTAATTCAAAAAGTTTGCTCTGTGTTTTCTTTTTTCCTTTGCCTGTGAAATTCTAGTGTGGTTTTCTTTATTTTAGCAGTAATTAGCAAATATTTATATTTGTGCAAATCCACCTTGCTAGCAAAGCTAGCTAGCATTAGCCAATAACTTAACACTCCACCACAAATAGTTTTAAATATACATTTTTCTTTGTATTTCTTTATTTAACCAAATACAAAGCTCATCTTTCATGACTGGATACAGAGCATCAGACAAACATTTCCCAACCACCAGATTCAGATCAGTATCCACAATTGATTTACACCCTTAGATTGCCCAGGAAAGGATATGATAGGCTCAGCTCCTGGTCTCCCAATCCTGTTCTTAATAACCCCTCAGAAACGTCAAGAGGAAGATGAGGGAGGAAAAGGGAGCTCAGAGAGGGTGAGAGTGCCACGGGATGTGATTAGGCTGGACCTCCCGTTTATGATTTCTGTATTACAGGCGCTTGGTGCCAGACATTCTCTCCATGGAAGGAATGTCTTCTTAACCATTTCCATGTGAATGGTTTAGGAGGGAACCGCAATCCACTGGTTGGGTTGAAGGCTTTATAATACACACACCAATGGAAGAAATATGTAAAGGATAGAGGGCAAGAGGCTGCAACAAAGAGAACAAGAGCATTAGGCGGAGAAAGATGATGAACAAAAGATCAGAAGGGAACTGAAGACTTTTCAAGCACAGTGCTGTATGCATAGGGTTTAATCCACTTTGAACCTATCATTTGTTTTCCAAACTACAACCCATGCCAGCTCTTAGTAAATTGAATGTTGAATTGCAGAATACTATTTTGAAGTGGTTATTCAAATACAGTTAGTGGCTTTAGGTTTCATATAAAACACAGACAAATACCGGAATACAGATACCATGGCTTTCTATAAGGCAACAAGAGAGGAAGAAGGATCAGTCTCACGCAAGAAAACAAATCAAATATACATACATACATACATACACACACATATACATATATACAGCTTTCTATCAGGCTCCTAAATCTAGTACAGGCACTTAAAACATACTCAGAGATTAAACAACATCATAAAAGCTTTGCATGCTGTGTTTATACTTCATGAATTACACCAACTGTGTTAGCAGCAATTTCATGCAATTTAACTGTAATTGCAACGCTAACAAATCATTAATGTGCTTTTGTTCAAAATGTTTTTATTCTACTCGCCTTCTCTTCCCACGAGAAACTGGCCGGGAGTGTGCGCAGGCTCAGCTCCGTCCTTCCGCAAGTTATTTGTATTTTACCATTCAACAGTAGCACGATATTGGATGCTGAGTGTAAACTCCCCCCCCCCTGGAATTTCTTCTGGACTTGATTGAGCTGGATTTTAGCCTCATTAACAACATGATGACTATGTTTTTTTTTTGAAAATGGCTGCAGTCTCTACTCATGCTGTGCAATAAAAGGTTGCAATTAAAAGCCTATTCAAACTGATGTCAAGATTATTGATTGAATAAACAATTATCTACCATTCAAATAACTCCAAATTCACAGCTTCACAGCCTCACAGGTGCTTAAATGACAATTTTTATACCTGTTTTTGTAATGTTTATCCCCTGATGCTTATTTTCATTCTTCTATTTTCTGTTCTTTCCTGAGCACACACATGCACATCTGACAAAAGTCACAACCTAGTTATTATACAAGCTGCTGGCCTTAGCTCCAACAATAATGTTTATTCATCTGTCTCAGGAAAGAAAAGACACGCCTGCCGGTAGCAGCTAGTCAAAGCAGGAAATCTATGAGAGAAAATGTAGATATCCTGCACATTTTCAAGCCAACAGCTGTCACCCATAAACACTTCGAGATGTGCCAACAGACAAGACACAAGCCTGAGGAGAGATAAGCTATATCCCTGAGTCTGCAATGAGCAGCGGTAACTAGAGAAGATTTTCAGCAACATTCTTGGCCCTGCGAATATGCAAGCATGTTATTAGACAAACTACATTCTGCTACAGTCCTAGTTTTTTGTTTTCAGCGCTCGGTGCCATTGTTTTACAGATTCTTTCTCCCTCTGCAAGATCAGGACATAGAAAACATGGAGAAATTTAGGCCATGATTGTGTTCCTGGCAGGTAACCTCTGGTTCTCCTTAAGAGGTAAATAGACTGACCTCTTTAGGCTGTCATCTTCTCAGTGTGTATATATTGGTGGTTGCTAGGTGGCTAGATTCAGACTACCTTCACATGCATGAGATATTTCTTGTAAACATTATATCTATGTAACTGAGTGGTACTGTAATATTATACTACCCAATGTAAACCTGTTATTGTTAAGTCCTGTAACACCACTTCATTACCAAAATCCCAACATTTCCTGAGGCTACAGTGACATTAAAAGCATGTATCTAGCAACTTGTTGTCTACTTTTATGGTGAAGCATACAAACAAAAAGGAATATACAGTAGATGCAAAAGTCTTGAGCCACTCCTGATCTGCTTTAAAAGATCCAGACCTTTCAAGACCTTTCAAGGTTTTCTTTGGACATTGGGTGCTTTTTCACTTAGATCACTTCACACTGATCTGCAAACCTTTCAAGGATGAAAAACGAACCTGCTTCAAGATTTGAAGCTAGTGTTTGAGATCATAAACGTTGAGTGTTTGAGAATATTTACTGACATCATGGCTCAAGAGAACAAGATGGTTCTTGTTTAGAGACCAGAGGAGTCGCCCACTGCTGGCCATTAGGAAAAAATACAGGTATAAGCAATTTCCACACTGGCCTTACTTCAGATCTTTTATATCTAGTCAATGACTTTGAACTCTTTTATCCATAATCTCCTGCTTATTGTTTTTGAGATAACCAGGACATGTGGGAGTCTGTGTAAAGAAGTATCTCTCCTTCAATAAATTGTCTTCTTTATGAGTTTTAAGAGTACACTAGACTAAACTAGAGTTCTTCATCATCTCTGACAGTATGCAGTTATACTGTATGCAGTTATACTGGTCACAGTAAAATTGCTGGAAACCTTCACACCCTTATTTTATGCATCACTACATAGTGGCACACTACTTTCCGTTGTTGCACTGAACGTTGACTATAAATTGTGAGGTGGAGAATACCCAAGGTTAACATAATTCCTGTAGATGCTGAACTGCATTATGGCAAAGCCACATGTCCATTTGCTCCCCTCTCTGTGTTCCTCTTTATTACTGTAACTGTTTTGTGGCACATCTGTGTCTGCCTCTTTACCCATCCATGCATGTCATACTCTTTATCTAGTAGCACCCACATCCAAGAAACTGATTTAAGTCTTAGTTGCTCACTTGCCATCTTTATGGGTGGTCCTCGCTGCAGTTTTTCTACTGTGGTGTTTGTGCAATTCACGGGTCTTTTGTTTTTCTGGCGTGTCTTACCATGCAAACCAAAGCCGGAGGCCCGCTGCCTGTTTTCTTTCGCGTATCTACACATCTGCAGGCTTTCGAAGAGAAACTGGGCATAAGAGTGGAGGGTGGAGGATCAGCGAGGCAGAATAACAGAAATGCTTTGCATTTAAACCTAACTTGCCACATTCTCCAGTAGGTGTGTATGTGAGAGTTAGTATAAGCCCTGTTCTTCTGACATAAACTGTGGTTTGCAGGCAAAGGCCTGGCACTAATGTTGACAGCTTCATTATTTATACTTCATTTTGACTGCTTGTTTTGTGTAATATATACACACATATTTCCATCCTTGCTCCGCCCTGTCTTCTCTGTTTCTCAGGAATAAGTCAACATTACGAATGTTGCATGAAAAAAAGGGTCTCCCCAAAGAGTGCATTACGCATGAAACAGTCACTCAGTCACTGGTGCTTTATGGCTAATTCACCCCGATCTGAACAAGGTCATATTGTTCGTTATTTATTCTCCCACAATGATCAAAGTTGAAAAAAAAATCCCTTCCAACAGTTAATATTTCTGAAAGTCCCACTGAGAACCAATTTTGTGTTATTCAAACTGCTTTCCCAGATACATTTCTCAGGACATATCACCCACTCCGAATGCGAAATTCATGATGTGATATCCACAGACTGTGCAGGAACTGACCTGTGAGGCTGTAGTGCAATTTTTCTGTTTCCTTGTGTATATACGGCATTGGGTGTTGGGACACGTGGAAACAGCTGTTTAGGGAGGAGGTTCCTGTAAGCGCCAAGGTCGGGACATACTCACAAAGCCAGACAGGATGCCAGGTGAGACGGGGCACCAGTATACAGCCCATGAGTGTGAGCATGTGTGCATGTGCAGACGAAAGCTTATTTAGCTTCACAGGCACTGAAACACAAAACAAACAATACTAGAAGCTCATCCGGGGTCAGAAAGTGGTCAAGTGAATAAATTAGTTTGTTATAATAGGACTAAACTTACAACAGCATGTTTGAGGGGGCTGAGGAGACCCAAGGCATTTGCAGCAGGAGCACAGAATCTGCTTAGTGTGAGTACAGAGGCCAAAGGTCAGGGAAAAGGATTGCTGCCACTCAAGAGGTCACAACCCAGGCTGTTGTAATGCTTGGGAAAGCAATACTTACAAACACAGTGCTGGCTGTCCGGATTGTTGTCCTATTGCTGTATAAAGTTAATATTTCTAGTTTTCTATTAGCTTCTCTTTAAACAATTCTGCTGACCCAGTTGGGATGGGAATTGATAAGAAGCTAGCAATTCCGAGTCCATTATCGACATCACTTATCAGTTTCATTCCTTATCAATTTTCTTATTGATTTTCATTGGGTTCTCACTCTAATTCTTTATACTACTCCTTACATTGCTTTCGTGTGTTTCTGTAAAATGACCTGAAATTCATTTTCTCACAATTACCATTTAAAAATATACACCGATAGGCTACAGTTGCACACACCAACACAAATTCTCATCTTTATGTATGATCTTTCTCTAAGCACTTATATATATATATATATATAAACACTAAGCCAGCAACACATAGCAAAGAGGGAAACTAGCACAAAGCGATCACCAGAGTGATTCTACTTTAGATACATGAACGTGCGGCGCGTGACTGCTCCTCATTCCCTTTGTTACCTGTTAAGGTTCAGGTCTTGGGTAGACAATAAAACTGAGTGAATGCTGAGTGAGCATTCGCGCAGTTATATCATCACTCTGGGTTCTTGGCTAACTTAGCGTTAGCATGTTGTCTATGCAGGTTTTTGTAAAGAGCTGAAGTTGAGTTAGGTGCATAGTGTAGATTTTTCTGTTCTGGATAAACATTATCATTGCATTTTTGTCTCTCTCTGTAATAAAAATAAAAGTAATGTCTATATCCGCACTGTAGGCAGCACCACTATTTTCCTCTTTCAGCACATAAACTGAAATCAGCTGATTGTTGCGCAAGTGTTAGCATAACCAATAAACTAGATCGATAGGCAAGCAAATTAACAATTCAAAGGAACTGAACTACCGGGAACTGGTTCTCAACAAGAACTGGTTCTCGATTCCTATCACTAATATCCAGTATGGCAAAGATTGGAGAGATAAAGATTTTAGCTCAATTTTCACCCTATAACTTCAGTGTACCTTCGAATGCCATTTTTGATATACTGTCTTGTGAAAAAAATCAGTACATCAAACACTTCATCACCCTTTCACATCATTGTGGATGAACTTTGACCCACCTTTTTCACAAATAGGTCAAACGGCTTTGTGCCAGTCCCTTGAGGTTTATGGGCATTCACTTATGCACACTTCTCTTGAAGTTCCACCACGGGTTTCAGTTAGGTTGAGGTCTGAAGTTTGATTAGGCCAGTGCAAAATTTTAATTGTTTTCTTTTTAGCCATTTTTTTTGTAGATTTTTATGCTGATCTTGCTGATCATTGTCCTGTTGAAAAACTCAGTTTTGGGGTCTTCAACAGGACAACTCATTTTTGACTCAATGACTGTAATGTGCCCAGGTTCTGTGGCTGCGAAAAAAATCCCAAATAATTACCCCTACACCACCATGCCTGATAGTTGGTATCATGTGTTTGTGTTTTGCTGCTTATTCAAGACATCTCTCCAAACTTGGAAACCTGTTAGTGTTTCACCAAACATGATTCTGCGCATTCAAACATCTTTACTTTGGTCTCCTCTGTTTAAAGGACATTGTTCCAATCTTTGTTCTGTGGTTTGTTCAGAAGCAACTCTGTAAAGCTTCGCCATGCTATCATAGTCATTTTATACAGAAGAGGCTTTCTCGTGTCAGCACTTTCAAACCAGTCTTTTTCTAACTCTGTTGTTGTGGAACTTAACATTTAACAAGCTAACTTAGCTACTACTTATCTTCTCAATTCTATGGAAACAGTGTGCTTGGTTCTTCATAGGACTGCATAAAGACATTTTCTTTTTCGTATTACTTCACATTCTGGTGAGGTGAAACAATTTTCTGAATTGATTAGTAATTTTGGTAATAAAAAAATAGTTTAATATCTTTGCTTTGCTGCTTAGACAAGATGTCTCTCAAAACTTGGAAACCTACCTACTTCTAAGTATTATTATGGGGAGATCGTGGCTCAAAGAGTTGGCAGTTTTTCTTGTAATCGGAAGGTTGCCGGTTCGAGCCCCGGCTCCGTTGTGTCCTTGGACAAGACACTTCACCCTGGTGACTACTGGTGGTGGTCAGAGGGCTCGGTGGCGCCAGTGTCCGCCAGTGCGCCCCAGGGCAGCTTGCCATCACCAGTGTGTGAATGTGTGGATGACTGTATTTAGTGTAAAGCGTTTTGGGGTCCATAGGGCCTAAGTAAAGCGCTATACAAAACAGGCCATTTACCATTTACCATTATTAAGTGTTAGATAGACCAGGATTACAGCGGTATTCACTGAACTGTACCAAGAGCAACACCGTATCCGGGTTAAACTCTAATCTTTCTCATTGGGCCAATCCTGTTTTAGTTTTCAAAGCAGGAATTCTGTAATGGTTACTTATCATATTTGTTTAGCCTGTTATCACAAGATTACAGCTTAATTTGCTTTTTTTTCTCCATATCTTTTTTCTGGCAAATTAGTTATCTAATTATCTAGAGATAACAAACATGCATTGTGTCTTGCCAGTTATCCTGAGAAAACAGTTTAGGTTCGTATCTTGACATATCAAACACATTTTTTCTTGTAATTACAGTCTGAGTGTATCATTATGTCAAAATAAACCATTTATTGCACCAATAAATGTGCTCTGTGGACCTGACCCATTGGATACGGGCAGCGGAAGAAGAGCAGCCTTGATTACTCAGTAACTACCAGGGCTGCTGAGCAGAAAATAACCAGACGGTAAGTTCATTGTTTTGAAGTGTTTTCAATAGAGTCAAAACAAAAACATGCTCAAGTCAGACCGAATTATTTAAGTGATCACAAGAATACGTCTAGTCAGTGTGTTTGGTACTGTGATTAAAATCATGTGTGCAAATGAATAGGATTAAGAGATGCAACAACTGGCGCCACACAAGTGAAATCTTATATAACTACATGATAACATAATTAAGTCACAGCTGCGAAACAGGTTAATCAGAGATCGATTCAGATAATTCTGTTATTTTAGGAGGAAGAGGGATGAAACATTAAGAGTCGGCTGTCACTTTGTTGCATTTTACCTTCAGTGTAAAACCTGTTTACTCAGAAGACATTAGATTTTTTGTTTCTTATAAAAATCAACCATAATTAGGATACCCTTTGGTGAACTTGGATGCTCATCCTTGACCCACAGCATTAGCGCCACATATCTAACTCGGGTGGAGTCTTTGGATGTTCTGCTGAAATCTCTAAACTCCGGCAGTCAAATTTATTTATTGTAACCTGATTGTTTGGGTTTTGGGATTCTGTTGCTCCCGCTTTAAAAAGGAAATAGCTGTCTTGCCCACTGCTTCGGAAACGGAACACGAGTTTAAAAAAATATAATAAAACAAAAGCTAAACATTTCTCTGTCTCTATTTGATCTCAGTTCCCTTTGCCCTCTCGGGGCCAGCTAGCCAAGATTGGGGGCTGTCATCAAGGGGGAGAAAGATAATGGCATTCAAACAGCCGACTAGCTGGTAGGGTGATGAGCTTATCGGTCAAGCGCAGATCTCTGGGCGTGTTGTTTTTGCTGTTTGCGTGCAAGCGTGTTGACAAAAAAGTTAGTGTGTATGGAAATTGCTGTTTCAAAGTGTGTTTGTCTTTGGATGAACCTTTAGGATCAGTCAGCAAAAGACAAAGAAGAATAATGAAGTTGGATTCTTGGACGTACAATAACCCGATGATCTGGTGGGCTGGCTTTAACTCAAAGGACTGCTCCTTTTTGGGGCATGCCGCTCATGCACGTATCCCATGACCCTAATATGTGTGGTATGGTGGATGTGTAGAACAGCGCGAAGAGAGTTTTTTTCTGTTTGAGATATAGCAGCACTGTTGCACTCTGGAAACAATTACCAGGCAATAATCTTCACATTCTTTCATCTCACCACCAGCTCAGCTGATTAGGATATCCACTGGTACGCGAGGAAAACCTCAAACATGCACGTACACACTTGCATTTTTTTCCCCCTCCTACCCTTCCTGCCCATACAACACAATACTGTACAGTACAGTAAATGGGCTCGCTCTTCTTTGGTTACTGACCAACTCTCTTTCCTTTCTCCCGCACACACTCACACACCTGACATCTGATTCCTGACTGATGATTAATGACCCCAGAAGTCTTTCAGCGGGGACC
Source organism: Hemichromis elongatus (assembly GCA_015108515.1). Lineage (NCBI taxonomy): Eukaryota > Metazoa > Chordata > Actinopteri > Cichliformes > Cichlidae > Hemichromis > Hemichromis elongatus. The sequence continues at coordinate 19,075 of VUQR01002899.1, forward strand.
ACCCAGGGTCAAAATAACCTGCCATAAATACAGAAGCAGTAAAATACCATTCAGTCGCCACTCTTTTATTTGCACATGCTGCAGCATCGTGTGCGTGTTTGTGTGTGTGTGTGTATACGTGTGCATGCGCACATAGGTGTGCCAGAGCTAGAAATCTGGACTCGTGACTGTGGAAACACTTAAAAATGTGCACACACCTCCCTAC
>VUQR01002900.1:6828-26714 GCA_015108515.1 Hemichromis elongatus
GTCCACCCCCACACACCTCAGAAGGAAGGGAAAACTATGCAGAGACAACAGCTGTGACAAACACCAACACGATGGCTTTACTGGGTTTTAAAAAAAAAAAAATATAATAATAATAACATAACCTTCTCCTTTCTCATACTCCTGTAGGGAAGGCAGCAGCAGTGAGGTGCCAATCCTGGTGGTGGGTAACAAGAGAGATCTGCAGCGTCAGCGCTTCATGCCTCGCAGGGCCGTGTCGGTTCTGGTGAAGAAGACATGGAAGTGCGGTTATGTGGAGTGCTCTGCCAAGTTTAACTGGCATGTAGTCCTGCTCTTCAAGGAGCTGCTAGGGATTGCTGTGGCGCGGGGGATGCGCCAGAACCACACCTCCATTCGTTTGCAGGGGGCGCTACAGAGGAATCGCTGCACCATCATGTGACCCTCAGAGCTCCCTCCACCCCTGCCAACTCAGGAGTGGAGCGGCAGCGGAGAGAAGGACTTTCTATCAAAATGGCTGGGAAAAATAACCCCGTGGCCTCCTGCTTTACTGAGCTGATTTTTCTTAATGAGGTTTATTAGACTCGTGCGCTGTAAAAGACACTCAAATTACACACATGGTCATCCAACCACTTCCTAGTCAACTGTGTAGAAACAAGGAAGGAAATAGGAAAAAGAAAGCAGGTGACAAATAATACAAATAGCATAGCACAGATATGTTTCTCACATCAGCTGGACAGGTCAACATTTTAGGCTGCGCTTCCCAATATAAAATGTCTGTCGCTGGGCCTGACGGGGCGGAAGCTGTGTTTATGAGAGTCAATGCGGACAGGCAGCAATATCATCCAGTCTTCCTTTTGAATTTGCCACATTCTGTAAGGTCAAAAGCAGAAGCTCACATCTAACATCACTGGATTCATTTGGGATTTGTGCATGAGACCAACAGGCAAAAAGATGAAAAGGATAAAAAGTGAGAGTGCTCATTTTCTGAGCCGATTATCTCAAAATGTACATATGGCTAGGTGGTGTTTAATTTTAGATTCTGAGAAGTAACGTAGCCTGCATTTTTTTCTCTCCTCCGTCCCCCATTACAATCTTGGCCTACGGTAAAAGCTGTTTGTTCACAGAAAGGCTGTTTTAAGGTTGTCTTGCAGCAGAAAATGCTGTAGTCCCTTCTCATGATGTACTGTAGGACTTTAATCTACTCCCTCCCCTCACTCAGTGTCTGTTTCTGATGAATACATTAAATCCAGGGAACAGGGAATCTACAGGAGGCTCTGGAGCCTGAAACAAGAACCTGTGCATGATGGAGCAAAGAGATGCAGAAGCAGGTTTATAGTTGACATTCAGGCAAGCAAAGGACAGACACAGCAAGATAAGAGACAGATGTTGAAGCATTGCATTAGAAAGGAGCAATAAACACAAACAGGGATGTCCAGGCTGACTATATGTGCCACATAATTATATTAAGAATGCCTCACCACACACAGTCGATGTAATCTACTTGCGCTCCAGCAGAAATACGCACACAGAGCTCTGTGGCTTCCATATCAATATGTGAATACTATCTAATTGGTCATATTGTGAAATTAACAGCAACTTTTCTCATTTGATTAGGCCGAGATATGTGAATATGCCAGCACTGAAAGCAAGCAGACCTATTGTATATACACAAGTGATTCATAGACTAATTGAGTTGCATGCTTTTGTTGGTAGAGCCAACGGGTCAGGGTTTAATTGCACTGATGTGAAAATGTGATACTGTGTTTAATTTTTGTAATACATGGTTTTCTGATGCTGTAATGAGCAACTGAGTTGGTGTGAATGTGGTCGTTTTTCACCGGCATGTGAGAGCACAAGCTCACGATACTCTACCAAGGTGTATTGTTGAACCCTTCAGTCAGGCCAAATGGCTGTGTTAGATTTTTTTTTCTTTGTTTGTTTTTCTAGTTAAAAAAAAAAGAGAAATATGTAGCAGAGAAAAACTAGAAAGCAACTGCGTGTAGCATGAGTTCTCATCGTTTTGTTTGTGTGCATTTTCAAATAAAAGGGCTACTGTTTTTTATCACATACATTACTTGTGTTGTGTTTTTTTATGGTGTCAGTACTGTAAGTAATTTTGTTTTGCTTTTGGTTGTTTTATTTTGTTTGTTCTTTCTGACACATGTTGGATTATTAAAAGCATTTGAGAACAACAACCTTGCTGTGTCCCTTTTTTCTCCATGTGCTTTTTATGGCTTCCCCGCATTAGGATCATTTCTACAACATTGCCATCTTGTGGTAAAGCGATGTTATCAGGAACCAAATCAGAAGCATCAAACACAATTCCAGTTACTGGATTACCTGCTAGTTTTAACCGACACGGTTCATTTACGGTGGTTTTGTGACCGTAGACAGACACTAACTGAGAATTAACTGAGTAAATGTTTTTGTACTGAAAAAGGAAGCTTGCTGTACTGTAGCTGTGTTCTGATTCATGTCCTGATGATTATTACCCTTTACTTATTCATTAAAAGTCTCACTGATTTTAACACGTGTTTTTAAGAGGGACCTGACTAAATATAACACATAACAATATGAGAATTAAAGAAAGACATACACCTGACATTCAGTTCAGACAGTTGAACACAGGCATGCAAATCATATAACAGATAAATAACATATCATTACAAAAGCAGTCACACTGACCAAAAGAGCTATTCTCTCGCCCCTTTAAAATGAACAAAGTAATTTCTTTCTGTAGGATAATATTCCAGGAAACAAAGGCCGCAGCTTTACAAGCCTTTTCCTTTTATCCCATTCGGACTCTGGACAAACATTTGTATAACATTGTGAAAGCACAGCTAATACTCGTTGTACTGGTGATGGTGGGTAGAAAAAAATATGCTTATTTGGTTCTATCTGTGACCCTGTTTATTGCGCATGTATATCAAGATCCCATTTAGGTGACAGCATAAAAAAACTAAAAGAATAAAATGACACAGGTTGCCCCGGGCAATTCGGAGATGTAAGATTAAGTAATAACACAGCAAACCCCCAAAGAGCAGGCAGTAGCTCTGGGGCACGGCTTTCTTATTCATGTGGTTTATTTGAGCCCCTCTGTTACTTCAATTGCAGATTGCCATACACTGAATGTGCTTTTTCACAAGATAAAAGGGTACCAAGAGTGTTTCACACCCATGTGCACCGATGCCACTGATTTATTAAGACCTGGATTATAAGCAAAAGGCACAGGCTGGATTAACAACACTGATGATTAACTTGTTTTGTTTGCCCTACATCTGTGTGCTCATCTGACAGCATCAGGTCTGAAATCAGGAGCCAAACCCGCATGTCAAATGTTTAGGAATGTTTAGATAACAACGTCACGTGGTGCGGGCCTGAATTATAGACTTGAATAGATAGAGCGGACACTCCCCCTCAGTGCACAATGAGTGGCCGGGGTAGCGGTCGCTCGCTCCCTAAAATTGGTGCCACAAACTGTTTATCGCTGTCGTAATGTAAGTAATTTAGTTTGATTGCAGCCTCATCTGGTTACGCTGAGACCATGTAAGGGCTCTCCCTTCTATCCAGCTCAGCTCTGTGCTCTGAATCCTCTGCAGTCTGCATCAGCAAAGTGTCTTGGCATCACTTCTAGTTCTTCCTCCGGTGTCCATTCCGGCGTCATGTGAAGGGGGCTTACTGTGGTTTGTCTCGCCCTACACCGGACCCTCTTCCGTCGATCTCATTCGTCAGTGCCGATCCTCACCCTGGTGGCCCATCTGGGGGTAGTGTCCCTGTCTCCGCTGCTCCCGGTTTATCCAGCACCCTTTGGCGTGCAGCGGAGCCGAGGATGAGCGAGCAAGGGAAGGGCTCGGCATCCGCCTCTACCGCGGCCCCGGCTCCAGGGTCGGATACTTACAAAGGCTGGCTTTTTAAATGGACCAACTATCTGAAAGGCTACCAGCGGCGGTGGTTTGTCCTCAGCAATGGCCTGCTGTCGTATTACAGGTAAATATCGCACACATGGTGTGTATGTTTCCTCCTCCCCTCTCCCCCTGGAAAATGTAAACGCCACTTGTGCTTTCTGTGTCGGCGCATCACTACAGCTGGCTGCCTCAGCTGTTTAGCAGCAGGCTAAAGCTAGCTGCCGGAGCTGTGACGGAGGAGAAAGAAATGGTTTGCTTTGACAGACAGCGGGGCGCTGAGAGGCAGTGACACAGACGGGGACATACAGAGCAGCTTGTCCTTTAAATTAGTGGGAAATCATGTCACGGCAGGCACAGACGTTAGCTAGCACACGAAGCTAGCGCGGTAGCCTCCTGTCATCAGCTGTCAGGCGGCTGCAACTCCAGCTGTCCGCCTGAAGACACAGACACGACAGGTTGGCCAGATACTTTTAACACACATATAATAACCCTTCGCCTTGAACATTTCTTTTTATGTGACTGTCACTGTCTCAAATACCTTCTCCACATGAACGCCACGTTACTTTTCGGAGTGTATTCATTCATTGCATCACGCTCACGTTACTGAGCCCAGCCACTTAGTATGATCGCCGTAACGGGATACTGTGCGAGAGAAGGTCGCTATCGTTTATCCGACTGTCCTCGCTCCTATCGCACAGCCAGGTAGCTGCGAGCTAGTGTTAGCTGTAGTAGCACCTGTGGATCAGGTGCTTCCTCCGCGGGAGTCATGTTTCCGCAGGTGCTGGTGTTCAGGCTTAAACATGAGCTCTCTGAATGAATCGCAAAGCACGCCAGCTCGTAGGCTTATGATTCAGTTACTAACGTGGTTTTATACTATAGGACTTCAACTTAAAGCCAATCAGAATCAAGAAATCTCATTGGAAACAGCAATAAGAATTACAGACTTTCTTCAATTCAGTTCATATATTATTTTATATAAAGCCAAATCATAAGAATAGTTGCTTCAAAGCACTTTATATCATAAGGTAAAGACCCTACAATTATATAGAGAAAAAAACCCCCAAATCATATGACTTTTTATTAGCAAACACATGGTGACAGTGAGAAGAAAAACCCCCCTTTTGACAGGAAGGAACATCAGGCAGAACCAGGCATAGGAAGGAGCAGCTGTACCTGCTTTGTGCAGAATAATCTTCACAGCTTTCCACCTAAACTCCTTTGATCTGCTGAAAGATAGTGGGACGAAGGCAGAAAACTGTAGCTTGAGCTCCTGTTTAGTCATGCAAAAGTAGTTGATTTTCACTTTCTCTGCTCGTCTGTTGCATGTTTAACCTGTTTGCTTGCTATTGCTGCTGCTTTTGTCAACACTGAAACACCCTGCAATATTTGACCCTCATGCACACAGAAGGTTTTGGCAGTTTCATACTGAGGTCTGTCATGTTACCAAAGCATTTATATCACTGGGATCTTTTGGTCATAGTGTTTTCCAGCAACAGATGTTTGCCCTGTCTCTGACCCAGTTTCCCTAATTAAAGAGTGAAGGTGCACCTAATGGCATTAACCTTCCGCTGCTCACCGTGCTGTGAGTCAAAGCCACGACTGCGAAGTTTAAATGTTTTCACAGTTTAGATGGCTTTAACATAATGTGTTAATGCACACTGTAATTGCTTGCAGCCATAAAATAATGCAAATCTTAAGCTGATCCCTCGGGGTTAATGCCATTTTCAAATGTCATCTTTAATTGGGAGGTTAGAGTGCTTGTTTAAAGGCTCTCCTGCATGGCGAATGCTCATCAGTATGAGTTTGCCTCCCCAGGCTGTGAGGCAAACTTCTGACTCATGATGTTTTCCTGCAGCTCCAAAACCATAAATGCAGATTGAATAGGGAGCTTTCTCTACTCTGTATCCTGGCAGAAACATGATCGAATCGCTTTTCAGACCATTTCATGCCACACTTTCTGAAGCAGACTCTTTGTCTTTGCCAGTGGTGTTATTTGACGGAGGTGTGGTAGATGGACCCCCACACCCGCCTGTGCTTTTGGTGAAAGGAAAGACACCTGTTGCCTCTACCCTCTATTAATAGTCCATTATGTTGTAAGGTGACTGCTGTCCCCAGAGTAAAGGTAGCCTGTCGACATCTGAGCACAGAGGCAGCGAAGCGAATGAGCTGTCCTCTCCACTGCTGTCTTCCTGGCAGACCACATTGTGCGTGCCTGACTTCAGGCTTTGTGTTGCGCCTGCTCGGGCTGACTATCTGTGCTGACTGTCTGGACTTCTTTTGTTAGTGAAGTAAAGGGGAAACAGTCAGTCAAATGTGACAACGTGTGAGGTTAACGTGTCTTCTGACTGTTTATTGTCTTTAGGTTGAAGCATCAGAAGAAAGACAATGTCACTTTGCATCAGCGTGTTAACTGATTTAATGGAAACACAATTTAGAACATATTAAACCTCACGGAGCCTGTCCTGCATTAATCAGTTTTGTTTTGTTTATTAATTAATCCCCCAAAAAACATACGTTGTATTTGTGATAAATCACTACTGACAGACATGGCAATTAAGACTAGTCAATACCCCAAAGGATTCCTTTCATTCAGGCTGTTGACAAAGCAGCGGGTTGGTTCTTTGAGCTGGTGCTGCGACACAACTGCTGGGTTATAAGAAATAGTTCGTGGGCCGACTGATGCACTCAGCACTTGCTCCTGGTAAATTACAATGAGTTTAATAGAGATTCAACAGGGAAGTAGCTATTGATTGCTTAAGGCTGTGACACTGCAGTTCTGTCTGGCTTTTATTCTGCTTCAGGAATATCAGGATTTTTATATATTTTTTAAAGTTGCTCATTAAACAGAAAAGTACATATGCCAAGATCTTTACCCCCCTCCCCTCCTTTCTCAGTGAATTTCTTTAATTTAAAAAAATGCATAATTGACTTTTCTTCACAGTTTTAATACTCTCACGTCTTAAAGTATATCCAGCTTGGTGTGTTAGGGAAGATTACAGGGCATTAAAGCTTTGAGTGCTATTGGAGCTGCTGTATCAGTAAATCCGGGCCTTGCTCTTCATACTAGACCAGGCTTTCCATGTTTCCTTCTCAGCTGCGGGAGAGTAACTAGATAATATCAATTTAAATGCTAGCTGGAGAGAGGGGGGGGTCGGCACCCCTTGTGTCCCTTTGGAGAGTCAGGTTTTGGTGTTACAGCTCGCACACTCAGCTCATGGGTGCAGGGAGGCGGGGAAAGAGAGGGAGCGGGGAAACCGGCCAACCTTCTGCCCAGCTGGAGGGTAAAGCCTGGCCTGAATCCTGTTTACTATTCTGACACATCAGCAGAGTGGCTGGAACAAGAGATTTTGCTGTGCTGATCTAATCTTGTTAATGGGCTCCTTTTTTGGTATTTGCACCAGGCTAAAGAGTGTACATCTTAAAGGGTGTGTGTTTGTTTGTGTGTGTCTATGTGTTTATGTCAAGCTGAGGGGAGCAGAGCGATGTTGAAGAGATCAGGGGCTCCTGCCGCATTCTCATTATCTCATTGTTTTGGTTTTTCAGAGGTCATGTCACACCATCCGTGCTGCAGTGTCATTGCTTTTGGTTTCCTTATCTTTCTTTTCTTTTATTAGCATGACACCATCGCCGGCTTCCTCCCTGTCTTGTGATAGGCCCGCAGCCAGAATAACAAACTTGTCTACTGTGCATTCTCATGCTCAGGGTGCTCCCTTGCCTGCTAGTGTGTGCCTCTTCATGCTTACAGCTGTCTGTTCGGTGTTCTTCACTGGTTGTTGTTTTGTCATTACATGCTCCAGATCGGTGGATTTGTGTTTTATGAGGATTTGTGCGCAGGGGACCGACAGGTAAAGCACGGCATTTCTTTGCAGGACCCCTCTTATGCCTGCAGCAGCAGCAGTTCCCATTCACCTTCCCCCTATCCGCTCTACTAGTGCCTTAATGCCTCTGTAGTTCTTTTCGCTCTTTCCCAGCTTCTTTTTTAGTTTCCTTGACTATATGATTTCATGGCCTTTGCATGGCCTCACCTTCCCATAGGGCAAAAGCAATCAGTGTGGCTCTCATCTTACTCATCAGCAGCACATTCTCTTTGTTGACCCACTTAAATCCGGGACTCTGCAGCTGAGCTTGGCTGAAATCTGGTCTGTTCAGGATTGCCGGCTGCCCCTCCGCACTGCTTCGCATGGCCTCAGTGTGGTGTTGTCTGCGCAACTGATGTGCACCGAATGCCAGAGGAAGGGTGGTACACTGAACTGCTTGTTCTGGACTGGCATTATAACAAGACTTGACTTCAGCCTGTAGAAGCTGTGTAAGGGAAGTCACTGCGTGGCAGAACTTTTAAATACACTTCAAACTCTCACTCAACAAGGCGGCAACCACCTTGTTAGTGTCAGCTGAGGCTGAAACTGTTTGGGAGCTTAGTATTGCTGAGAGGCAGCTTCTTGTGGCAGGGAGAGCTCACTGAGGATGGATGAAAGGATGTTAGGACGCACAGACAAATTCACATGATTGCACGGCTGTATGCGTCAAACGGGCCGTTTCCAAGGGTAGGGGCAGGCAGACATGTGACACAGAGGGCTGAGCATCTGTTTGTTTCATTTGACACAACCTCTGCACTTCACAAGAGCGAGTGGAGCATATGATTTTGCTGATTAGTTACTGCTCCCTGGTTGAGGCTGTTAATCGGCAAAATCAGCAGTCTGTGGTCGAGCTGAAAACCTGCTTCAAAAGGCCATGAGGGTCCATCCATCATGCTAAGCAGTACAGTTCACTTAACTGTGACAAAATGTCAGGCAGCCGGTTTTCAAACACGGAATGTTAAGTGCATAGTTTCTGTAGAATTTTCTCCTTTCAGTTGATTAAAAAAACAGTTGTAGTTAAACAAACCTCATTTAAATATTGTTAAATTTTAGTTAAATTTTATTTATATTGCTCCAAATGACAACAACAGTCATCTGAAGACACTTTATATTGTAAGGTAAAGACCCCACAATAGTACAGAGAAAACTCCAAAAGTGACCCCCTATTAGCAAGCACTTGGCAACAGTTGGGAAGGAAAAACTCCCTTTAACAGGAAGAAACCTCCGGCAGAACCAGGCTCAGAGAGGGGCAGCCATCTGCTGCGACTGGTTGACGGTGAGGGGAAGGGAGATTGGAGAAAAGATGCATTTAAAATTTTTGAAAAGGTCTTTTGTATTTACCTGTAACATATTTTCATGCAGATAAAGGTAAATATCAAAAAATGTAAAGGATGTATACTTTTCGATATAAAACTGCTGAAATAACTACCGATTGCATAGATTTCTATTAAGTACAGTTTTGGGTTTTTTTTTGCTTCATGTATATGTGTTGATGGCTAACCACCTGCAAAGTCAGAAGCAGCCCTGCAGTACACTTTTGTCAAAGATTTACACAATGCATATAGTCATCATCTCATACAACCCACTGTTCCCTTTACCCTTTGTTCTAATCTCTTGTCCTGCTGCTTTGGCTCTGTCTCCCTACTATCGCTCTCTTGTTTTTACCTCCTCTCACACTCTGTTCTTGCTTTGTTCACACTGTTCTTCATTGTTTGTCTGTGTTTGCTCAGACAAAGGCCTTGTTATGTGCCACAGTTGGACTTAGAGGCTACCCAGATACCCACAATTCCACACACTTGCAGCAGGGGCAGTCAGGTCACGTTGAGTGAATCAGGAGCTCCATTTGTATGCAGGTGTAATTTCATGTATGAGATTGTGTTTTGAGTGAAATACTATAAACATGTCCTGAAAACTGACTGACATGATCTCCGTGGACATCCTGTTTCTCCTTACCTCTCTGCTTGTTCTTAGTGGCCACATGCCTCTTCCACTCGCCTACCTGCACACCTGCTGTAATGGATATGAACATTAATTTATCAAATTTATAATGTTTTGTTTGCAGGACACAGGCAGAGATGGCCCACACGTGCCGAGGAACTATAAACCTTGCAACTGCTCACATCGACACAGAGGATGCCTGCAATATTGTGCTGAGCAGCGGCGGCCGCACTTACCATCTGAAGGCCAGCACAGAAGTGGAGCGGCAGAGATGGGTCACGGCATTGGAGTTGGCCAAAGCTAAAGCCATCCGCATGATGAACGATCAGTCTGGTAAGGACAGATGTAGTAACCAGCCATCTAAACAGAAAAATAGAGCTCTGCAACACATGAAATTTGGGTAAGATGGCCATGAGCTGGCGGTGCAAGGTGTCATTGGTCAGAATTTGATAAATAACTGGACTGAATCAGTTTGAGCAAAGAGAAAAGTGTGCCTTTGTCTTTTTTTTTTTATCTCAGGTAATTGGTTAAGCAGCGTTCTGCACAGTTTTTAGGCCAGTCTAGAAATTTGGATATATTTGTTTTTGTTCCTGGTCCCTGGTGTCCAGTGCTATTTGATATTCATCACAGCTGTCCTGCTTCTTTAATGTCATTCACGTTCTGTTATGAGCCAGGAGAGGGCAGCGCTGTCTGCTCACACAACAAAGTGGAGTATGCTAATAACACTGTGAGAACTGAGCTTCCATTCAACCTCCTGTCAGCAGAACACTCTCCTTTCCAAGGGGTCTTATTCTTGTGTTGTTGTATTAAAGGTTTTTGGTCAAAGGCTGTGGGAAAAGTCTAGGAGAGCCGTTTTTCTTCACGTTTCACCCTGGCATCATCCCAGAGCCTCTCCGCCTGGATGTTTTGCAGACAGGGTCTAAAGAGACTGAGACAGGCTATATATTGCTCTGGCCTCCATTTGAAAGTCAGATCACTAAATATAGACTCGGGCACGAGGGGGATGTGAGAGCTTTTCAGCTCATCACTTCCAGTAAGCAGGACAGGAATGCTTGTATATTTGTATTTTGAAAAGGTTAGGTTATTGAACAGCTTGGCTGTGTGTGTTTGCATGTGGGTGCATTTTTGGTGGCCAGTTCAATTATGCTGATGCCCAGCTAAAGCTTTTGTGCCACCACAGTTTGATGTCCATTATTTTCTTCACAGAAAATGAACTTCTTTGTGTATTTAACCAGTTTTGCTTAGTATGGTTTCCCTGGTGTAGTTCATCATCCAGAGTGCGTGACATAGGGATAAAACAGTTTCCATTTAATGGTGATTTAAAAAAAAATACTATGCAGGTAAAGTTTTTAAGGTACAATATGATTTTTTTGTATGACGTTGAGACAAGCTTGGATAGCTGTGACAAATTTACTTCACTTCTGTGAAGCTGTGACAAATTTCACTTCTGCTTTGTGTCTTGTTTTATTCTATTGCTGCTGGCCTCTGTGAGTTACCAAACAAATTTCGTTGTATGACTACAATGACAATAAAGTCTCTTAATCTTAATCTTAATCTTTACAGTTGCAGTATAAAGGCTGTTTTGATCAGATTTTGTGAACCACTTGCAAGGTTTTTATTTATAGAGGAATATGTAAGGTATTATAAAAACATCCATGTAAGCCTAAAGCGTTTTACTACATATTTTTACTCTAATGTAATTATACAAATATTAGATTTTCTCATTTAAAATGGAGGCATTGAAAATGACGGTGATGGTACATAGACTGGTTCTCACAAGATGATCCAGCAAGATCCTGAACCCCAAACTGCCCCCATGCATCCGCTAGTGTGTGATAGATAAAGCACTTACTGTATGATTATGCACATCAATGTCAGGAGTGGCTTACAGTGTTGTAAAATGTTTTGAGTGGTCAGACAAAGAAAGAAAGAAAGAAAAGAAATATTGCTCGTCTATTCACACACACGCACAAAATCAAAACAGCACACACTGCGGCTTTTTAATCCATAGTGTCCCAAACTCCAAAAACGCTGCATCCTACAGCTCCCATAGTGCAACACAGCACTCTTTTTGTGCCTCCTCATCAAAGTCCTTTTAAATTGAAGCAGCCAAACAGCTCTGGTCATTTATTTGGCCAGTTATTTTTAAATTAACTTTAATGTCAATGCACATTAGGACACAAAAAAATGCATATGGTCATGTCCACTTAAAAAGTTTGCTCCAAAGAAGTTTTATAAAAGTGTTAATTTCCTCCTGTAGATGCATTTCAACCATCATACACTTTAACAACACATCTCGTTTTCACAGGCAGGCTTTAAAAGAATCAGGTTCCGAGCTGAGATCACTACAAAGACCCCATTAGTAGTTGTATTTTAAGTAAAGTCCCATTGAAGGTGTTTAAACAGACTGTGTAATAATTCAGAATGTATGCTCCTTTTAAAACATAAATTCACACAAAAAAGCACCTGTGTGAGCTGCAGTATTCACTCCGAGCATGCTGATGCTTTTATAGCACATGATAGAAGGTGAAACTGTCAATCTGAGCCTATTGAGCTCTTTGTCAAATGGTTTATATAAAATCATAGGCTGAAATCTTCACTTGCTGCATAAATGCTGTTATTACCTGTCATACATTAGACTTTTTAACTTGATGAAGCAGCGAGTTTTGCCCCTTTGTTTAAATGTAATTACATGCCAATGCAACTTCTGCTGAGAGTATTGCTTTCATATCATCTTAAATTACTGCATGTCAGTCAGGAAAAATTGTAAAAATGACATTTGCAGTGAATTTTGTTTCCGGCCTAATGCAGATCGTCTTGTCTTTTATCCATGAGCAAACATGGGTCAGTGACCAGGCGCCTACATTTACTAACTCGCCCTTCTTTCTCTGACTCTGCCATCGATCTCCTCGGGGGAGCATAGACTGAGCCACGAACACATGACTTGCGTGTCAATACAGACCAGAACTGATAAACCGACTTCCTTGACGTAGCCTAATGTTTAATTACTTTGCTTAGACATGTGGTGCAATGTAATTTTTTTTAGGTCCTTATTCTTTATTTGTTTTCTGTATAATTTGCTGGAGTCTGAGCTTCTCTCTGTCAGCCAGCCATGAGATTCATCTTGTGTAGACTGGACCTGATCTTTGAATCAGTTACCTTAATGAAAGCTGGTGTCACATCTGCTGCTTTTCTATTTGGCTGCCTTTTCTTGTGTGCCTATCGTCTTAATTTAGGCTGAGATTGGCTTTCTAACTGGGGGCTACTTGCTGAAATCTGAGGCATGTGAGTTCAGCAGGGGGCAGTGTTTCCCCTCACTTCACTGTGACCTCGCTCGTGAGTTCCTCTGCCTTGTCTTTGCGGCGTGTGAAAGTGGGATCACAGCCTGACACTGCCGAGCCTGTAAATTTAGCACACTCTATTTCTTTCTCAATAAATTTTATTTGATACTGAAAAAGTTTACTGTAAGTTTAAAAAAAAAAAGGAGGAATTCATGCTGGTAGTAGTCATCTACTCGGTGTCTCTCTGAGTGAACTCAGTCTGTCAGAGACAGATGCAGCTTAGGTAGACGTCAACATCAAACACCAATCCATCAGGCGTGCTAGCAGATGTGAGTCTAGAGTTTTCAAAAAGCAGTGCATTGATCTGCACCGGGTGTCTAATCTATAAGCAGTACAACTTACTGACTCTGGTGACACATACACTGGAAGTGGATCAGTTATTTTTCTTTCTTTCCCCTGTTGCATTACCTGTTATTGTAAAGAGAGGGCTCTGTCCAAGGTCCTGAAGCCTTCACCACATTTTAAAAGATGAAGAGTGCACAGGTTAAGCATCGCCTCTTAAAAATGCTTCTCTTGATTATTTATTTTCATCAAGCTCACCTCACCCTGCTCCCCACCTCTTGGTGTGAACTGGATACATTGTTTTTTTGTTATCAACCAGCCCTCACTCTCTGTCTGATTTTCCCGCCCCTCCCTCTCTCTCTCTCTGTGTTTTTCCCATCTCTCTCACTGAGCCGGTTGTGCTGCTTTGCATCCAGCAGTGTTTAGGTCTGAATGGAATAACCATCATCATCTTTCTTCAACTCTCCCCTCTCCACCTGCTCTCTGTTGCTTAAATAATTGTGATCGTCCTGCCAAGTAGTGGGCGATTATACAAACAGCACAAGGTACAGTCTCCCTCCTGTAAGTAAATGGCTTTTTTTTTTTTCCATTTGTGTTGTGCTCAGGAATCTGTGTGTGTGTGTGCACGCTCAGACTTGGATATCTGGTTAGGATGAGTTAAATGTTGCCGTGTATTTGTTGTGTGTCAGCTATTGTATTTGTGTTTTTGATCATTTGAAGTGGATAAATCATCAAAGTGGTATAAGTGATTTTTAAAGTTTTTAAAGTGAGTGTTATTTCTGTGCTTATTAGATGACATTGAAGGTGTTTAAGTAAAATGGGGAAATGATTAAATATAAAAAATTAAGTAGAAAGCAATGAGTATGAAAGCTGTGCATCATTTGGCGTTTAGGGTAAATAAACCTACCTTTTAGGGCAGGGAAGGAGACTTGGATTAGAGGACATTCGTTATAATGTGTGCAACATCAGCTTCCATAGCAGTAAATCTAGACTTGCAGGATTATTTTTATTAGGAAAAAAAGGTTATTCTTTCTTTCTTTTCTTTTCTTTCCTTTTTTTTTTAGCTGTTATGGAAAATATTCACATTTGCTGTTATCCCATTAGAGCTAAAACTACATCTTGACATAGATGATCAACTACAAACAAGCAGTTTTTACTTAATAATAATAATTTTTCTCAATTAAGCTGCAGCTGCTTCATTTGCAATGAGCTTTAGCCATGAAATGCTACTTTCTGAGCGTGTGAAGGATGTTATGAAATGACAGATGGTGTGCTTATTATCTTCATCAATTAAGTTCTCCTGTGACTGTACTGAATTGCTTCCCCTTGTTTGCCTTGGATGTAGACGGGTGTGCCGGCTAAGGTTGATTTGCAAGATCAGCTCAGTCCCCAAAGACAAGTGAGATGGAGACAGAGAGATCAGAGCTACGTTCAGGCATGTGACATAACAAACGTAACTGAAGCCAGGTTTCAGAGTGAGCTTAAATGCTGTGGTTGTCCAAACAGTCAACCAGGCAGAAATGATGCAAGTCTGATAGTCTTTTTTTTCCCTCCACTGTGTTTTCTGCCATTTTTAACTTCCTGTTTTCTTGTCTGTCTGTAATCATTTAGAAAGGTAACGGTGTGAAATCAAAGCTTTTACTGCCTCACAGTAAATTTAACCTTTCTGCACTCTGACTTCCTAAATAATGCTGGCCATGCTGACAGATTGATTTTGGAGTTAAACGCCACCTGCCTTTTCTCCCACTGGTGTGACATTTTCTTTAAGCCCCCACTTTGTCTGTGATGTTTTTGTTTTTCTCGCTGTAAACAACCTAAACTGCTCAAATCCATTGTCATGCTTTGACTTAAAAATACATGGCATTGTCTCTTCTTTATTCCAGTCTTCCTCTGCCACTGTTTTTTGAAACCGTGTTTGGTAAATGGTCTCCTTGTTAGGATAATCATACTGAATGAACTCTGAATCACCCTGCCTGTAGGTGACAGAACAAAGATGGCAGTTGAATCTTCTCTTATTTTGTAAAGATGGAAAAGATAGCCTTTACTAGACAAACACACTGATTTGGGTCCTGACGTTAAATCAGCACGCTTGGTGATTAATACACAATCTGAAATTATTGCTGTTAAGCTGAAGCAACCTAAGTCTTGTATGTGTTAATTTGACACATTAATTTAGTTATTTTTAATTTCCTTTGCTTATTTATTTATTTTACTTTCAGAAAAGACTTAATACTTCGTGGCAAAGATTCAGCAAGGTGCCGGAAACATTCCTCAGAGATTTCTGTTCATGCTGCACATCCATAATCTCCATTCCACCACACTGGTGCTCTATTGGAAGTAGATCTGGTGACTGTGGGGGTCATTTGTATAGAGTGAAGATTTGTTTTTCCAATCTTCTGTTGTCCAGTGTTGATGAGTTTGTGTGTGGCTCAGTTTCCTGTTCTTAGCTGCCAGGAGTGGCACTCAATGTGGCTTTAAGGTTTGATGTGTGCTCAGAGATACTCGTCTGAATACATTGGTTGTAACAAGTGCTTACTTGAGTTATTGTTGCCTTCTAAATATTTTTGACGCTCACTGGATAGTTTTTATTTTTTGCGTCGTCTCTGTTATGTGGGAAAATCATAGGAAATCAGCACTTTATGAAATACTCCGACCAGCCTGTCTAGCACCAATAACCACACCACATTCACAATGACTTTTATTTCCAAACATTTATTTATTTATATATTTTAGCAGTTCTTCAAGAATAAAGCCGTCTCCATCTTTGATGTGGATGTAGGTGTTGTTTTCGTCTATCGTGAAGTTAGCCTCGTTATGTTGTTTACATATGTCATTCTTTGATAAATATGTCATCTATTTTTTATTTTATTTATTGATTTATTATGCATTGCGTTCAGTCTCTGCCAGCTCAGTAAGTTTGAACTGGTCTTGTCTTTTGATCCTAGCATAAATGTGTTGGATCAAGCTAACGTTAACTATTATTCTTGTTCTTATAAAAACATCTTTACTGAATAATGCATGTATGTTAACCATGACTACATATAGCCAGTGAGCCGCGGAGAAGCTTTGTTAAACAGAATCTACACTTTTTTGCTGGTATAGTTGTCCTCGTCTTGCTTGCAGACCGGTTTGTCTGCTGCGTGTGGTTTAGCTTGCACACTGACCTTCTATATGCTGCATGAAACCTGAAGTGGTCATTAAGCTTGCACTGTGTCCCAGTTTCACACACATTTTCTCTCACTCACGTTTTTAGGTTTTTTTTTTTTTTTATGGATTTCAGTGCCATGACACATTTATTTTTACTATTAAGCTGAAGCTGATATATCCAAAAATGAGTAACTAACACCAAATCATTCCAGGTAAATAAAAGCACTACTGGACAGAGTAAGGTCAACCATCAGTTTAATCTAACCCAATAATAAAAACCTTGTTCTTTTAGGCCACTTACCGTGCACAGCCAAGGAGGAATGGCATAAAACAGGACTGCAAAGAATTTTTGCAAAGTTTTTTTTTTATTTCTGTATTTATTGATTTGTAATGTCATTTTCAAACTTCAATTCTGAACCTACATGATTATAGTTTTTATGAATGTGAAGGTAAGCGATCTGACTCTAAAGACGTCGCTGCAGTCAACATGGACTCCCATTACAGCAAGCGCTATAATGAGGTATGTATTGCAGCAACATGTTGTAGCACTACAGGACACCATGACAACAACATAGACCTTCAGCAATTTGAATTCACGAAATAAAAGGAGGAATTTTAGCACAAGTGTATTATTCACTGCGCACATGTTGACTCAGTGTTTTGACAGCTTGCGACCTCTATTTCTCTTCTTTCTTTTTTTTCTATTCTCCAGGGAAGTAAAGGTATCTGTTTAAAGAGATGTCAGGTCATTCAATGTGATAATGAGTCATTCAAACTCTGAAATCATCCATTCAAAGAATCTTTTGATTGCTGAAATTTTGCAGTTTTAGAGTCCTGACCTTAAGCTGATTAAACTGTACACATAAGACAACCCACGGATACCGCTGAACTGAAACTTAGCTCCTAATGAGCTGTGGTTTCAAAAACGCTGCCCCGTCAGTAGCCATGGTCAATAGCTGCTTGACTGAGTGCTATGTTATTAAGATGGTTCATTATTTATTCGCCATGTCTGTGCTGGAGCAAGATCCCAGGCAGTAGTATGAAAAAAAATATTTACATATAGATTAAATCAAACACTTAAGTCTAAAATAAGATCCTAGAACTACAGACTATTTCAAACATTATGTTGAGATGACGGTGTGTGTGTGATAGACACATTGAGAAAATTACGGAGCCTCTGAAACAAGGTTAGTTCTTTTTGGATAAGATTATCTCTTCAAAATTTTGAATGCATTTCAAGACACGTGCCAAGATATTCTTGAAAGAAATTGTGCCTAAAAGTTTAAAGGCACACCATCTAGAGGTACTTGCAGTGTCAACACTAGCAGCTGCCATGCAGAGATGGTACCTGGAGTTTATTGTCAGTGATGACTAAGTGCACGTGGGGCTGGATGATTCATTGCCCCAGCGTACCGAGAGTCTGCTTTAATTTCACTCTTCTGCGTGGGCCATTCATACGAAGCGTCTGTTTGCGACCGCTCAATCATTAAAGTGATGTTCGGTCCTCTTACTATCAGGCAGTGCAGCCTGAGACAGGAAGCAATTAGTCTTAACTCTTACATTTGTGGTTAATTAAAGATCTTCCACCTCCTTCGGATAAGTGGGTTATCATCGCCACAGGAGCCTCAGTGCATTAGGAGGTCTGCTTCTGTCTTGTATTTCACTGAAGTCAAATTTAGCATTTCCAGTTCTTGAATGTAAGTGGTCTTGTTACAGAGCAGTTACAGTGTATTGCACAATGTGGTTCTTTTTACGTGGATCGATAATATTTATGTGGCTTCTAGTGCTTTAAATAATCTCATATTCAGTATGTGACTTTTAAAATGCCATCTTACATATTTTCCATGTTGATACGCCTCTCGCTCTTGAAATGTTTTACTGGTTTTAATGAGCTCCGCATGTCCAAGCTGTGGAGGCTGTGTGCATTTGGGTTGCTGCTTCTTAATGCAGCAATTAGACTAATGAGTCAATTACGTATGCTCTTTAAACACCGTCATTGACTTTAGTTTGTCTCTTAGATGGTTTGCCCTTCATCTGTGTGTCCTCCAGGAGAAAATAAACTTTTTCAGAAGATCATGTAATATTTGCACCGAATTTCTGAATAAAAATCTGTTAATAATTGTAATATTTACCAACAATTAATTTGAATTGGGTGTCTATATTAAAATATGTATTTATTATCATGGATAAAATGGATCTCAGATTGCTTTACATCAAGGGTGATGCCAGAAAGCTTAATACTAATGAAAAATAGGCTGATGCCTATCACTCAAAGCCAGCAGAAGGCTTTGCGCTTTTTGCATGGCTTAACTGAACTGTAGTGAAGTAAAGAAATGATGAAGGTCAAGTGTGAAATTAATTGTAGTTTCATGCTTCATTCCCCCCCTGAACATGCCCCAAGACACTTAGATGACATTTTTTATTTACAGTCCAACAGTCTTTCCTCGTCAGCACTTTTCTCACCTCACTTACAGCCTCTCTCCTGTTCACTGTTTCTGCTGTTACCAGATATTTCTGCAGAACATCTGCAACAAAGGTTTCACAGAAGAGACTAGCAGTGGTTTTAATCAAAGGAATAACTCAGCATAGGTCAATTTCGGGGCCTATTCTATAGAACCAATGCACATTATTGCCAATGGCTGCAAATCTAACAATGTATCTTTCCAATAGTAACCTGGAAAAGTAAACTCTTTGTGAGTCATTAATAACAGTGTGGGCAATAAAAGATTTTGAACTTCTGGACTGGAGTTTGAGCTGATTGTACTGTTTGATCATTGTAAAATTGCATAAAATAACATATAAATATTTGATTTCAAGGTGTTCAGTTGGAATAATATTCACATTAACTTTGAACCCTATTAATTTATGTGTTAAATAAAACATTTGGAATTTAGTGTGCCAAGATTTAATATATATATATATACACACACACACACACAGTGGGATGCAAAAGTTTGGGCAACCGTCTTAATAGTCATTATTTCCCTGTATAAATCGTTGGTTGTTATGATAAAAAATGTCAGTTAAATATATCATATTGGAGACACACAGTGATATTTGAGAAGTGAAAGGAAGTTTATTGGATTTACAAAAAGTGGGCAATAACTGTTTTAACAAAATCAGGCAGGTGCATAAATTTGGGCACCACAAAAAAAGAAATGAAATCAATATTTAGTAGATCCGCCTTTTGCAGAAATTACAGCCTCTAAACGCTTCCTGTAGGTTCCAATGAGAGTCTGGATTGTGGTTGAAGGTATTTTGGACCATTCCTATTTACAAAACATCTCTAGTTCATTCAGGTTTGATGGCTTCCGAGCATGGACAGCTCTCTTTAACTCACACCACAGATTGTCAATAATATTCCGGTCTGGGGACTGAGAAGACCATTCCAGAACGTTGGACTTGTTCCTCTGCATGAATGCCTTAGTGAATTTTGA
>VUQR01002902.1:13177-25750 GCA_015108515.1 Hemichromis elongatus
ACTTACTCGTCATATCGCAAAAAAAAAAAAACTGACTCGTATAAACAAAAACAAAAAAAAATCAACTGTCTTATTATGACAGCAACTTACATTTTATACAGTGCTGACATTAGAAACACAAAGGTTTCACGTTTCTCCTTAAACCGTACAAATAAAGGTAAACTGATTTGTCGCACATGTTGCGTAAGATATGAATCGAAATGAGGGTGTGTCCACTATAAGGTAACCCAATGATCGTCTGTCGCCTTTCTGTCTCTTGACACTTTGAACTGTCCGTGTTTTAGGGCTGTGTCAGTTATGCCTGCTGATACAAGATGTTTTTCCTGTGATCCTGTCATCCCTGCGCTAACACCTTCAGTTGTTTACAGTGAAATGTCCTCCGTGTTCACCTTCACCTCCTGTCTGTTTTCAGCATTACTCTACGTGATGTACATACTGTATAGAGTTACCATGCTGCAGCGTTCGGCAGCGCGAGGTCACTGGCAGGGTTCACCTCTGAGGTCATTGCTAGCCGTGAGAAAATTAACGCTGATTGGTCTCGTCACGATTTGCTCCCCGAAGCCTCGTGCCGCCGAGGCAACTGCCAAGACGAGCTTCCTTAAACAAAACCCTATTCACCGGCAGGCATAAGCAGCCAGGCAGGCACAGAGCGGAGTCGGGGAAAAGGGACAAAAGAAAGTATCCGCGACAGAGAGACGGAGAGAACTTTCTAAATGGGAAGTTCCAAATGAGACTTCTTTTAAAGGTCTTTTAAAGTACAAACCCATGCAATGTTAATCTATCTGCCTTAATCCCATTGCTTTAAGATCCTTTATAATCCACACTCAATACAACCATTTTTCTTCCCTAACAGGCTTGCCCTATAGCCGTTTTATAAATCATTGGTACAAGGTTTGTGTAGTGCCACAAATTCAGCTAAGGTGTCATTACTTCACTGAGGTATGAATGACGCAAGGTAGAATGACAAATATGTTTAAGACCTGTAGAACTGCTCAAAATATTGTACTTCGTTGTGAGTCATGGGAAAAAAAAAAAAAAAAAGCAGTATAATGCTCTTTTAAAAAAGATCAGCAATAACCACGACAGCAGTGGAGTTTCTTGTTCACTTAAAAACTGGAAGCATCATCAAACATCTGAGCTGTTTTACTGCACCTTGGACTTTTATGAGCAGGGCTTACACCAGACGAAGAAGTTAAAGTGATATACTTGCCACACAAGAAAATAGAGAAACACTGGTAGTTTTTCAGCCATATGCCGATATCCTTAAGTCACCATGTGCTCTGGCTTTGAAAGTCTGCACTGCCAATTCCTTATTTGAAACCTAACCAAGTCTTTGACAATGCCTCTCTCTGATCCGGTGGAAAGGAGAAAATCTATTATCGATTTCCACCTGGTTTAGGTGAAAAAAGCCCTGATAGCGATGCTGAATAGCGCTACAGTGTGCTGTGCTATAGCCTGCACAGTAAAAGCTGGGGGATGGTGTGAGAGGGCATGTCAACAAAGCCTTTGACTGTACGCCACAACACCATCTGCACATGCTGAATTTTTAATTGTCAATAGAACTGCTCAAGAACAGTAATCAAGAAGACAAAAGAGAATGTGCATCATGAAGAGCCTGCACCACAGTTCCTGCGTGATTGGAGTTGGGCTTATTTTTTTTTTTTAAATCGCCCATTGTTTCAGTGCTAATTGTGAGGAATTCTACACGCATGCAACACAACAAAGATATTTCTTAATCACTTGTGATATTCAATCCCATTCAACTCCAGACCAACTCAACAGACTTCGAATTCAACCAGTAAATGCAATTCATCACTGTCACTGAGAAGTCACCAATCATTTCTTGCAAATTCAGTCAGGGTAATACGGGCCTGTTCACTCAAAAATACAATTCACCATTCTGCATAATGTGCACCTTCAAAACCACATGAAAGGAAGGTCTTGATTCCACTTTCAAATAATCAGATTCCCTCCTTTCACCTGAATGTAAAAGTTTCAGCCAACAGCCTGCATTCTCTGCAGATATATTAGAGCCTGTCTCCTGTCAGTCACGACCCTGTCAAGTCAAGAGGCAAGTTGCCAAAGCAAGATGGTTTCACCACTTAGACTCTGATGCATTAAACAGACAATAAAGCTTGATTTAATACTGCTGCAGACTAAAATCGGAACGCTGTGCTACAGAATTGTAATAATAAGACAGAGTTCATTTCGAAACATTTGCCACTGCAAACAGCTATGATGAGGGATGAAATAAGCAAATCAGAATAAAAACAACGGGGGGGAAAATATATTATATGGATAGAAAATTGTGGGGTAAAGCAGAAAAACAACATAACCTTAATCATGCTGAAAATTTCCTTTAAGTCTCATGTTTTCAACTTTAATTGCTTTGGTGAAACAGCACAGACAAGGTGAGAACAATGGATGCAGACTATTTTTTTTTTTATCTCTTCATATCTGCTGTGTGAGCACACAAAATTAGGTAAGCTAGTGACATGAGACATAATCATTTTCTTTGAGCGGGGATAGTGACCAATTTATTCTTACCTTAGGCTGGGCGCGACGGGGAAAGGCAACCTTAGGATCAATCTGAAATGAGAAAAGAATAACAAAACTGTTGTTAAAGGATAGGCTGGTATATCTTCAGGGTGAAAGGCAGCGAACAGGTGTCCACAAAGGACCCCGGGGTGAAACCGCCACACTGACGCGTTTTGACTCCTTTAGAATCCTCGAGAATATAATTACTAGTACTTCAGTGGCAGTTGTACTATATTGGGTATTTATTATATGGCTATGAAGTTGGATTCTTTTTTTTTTTAAAAGGAATCCCCCCCACACTGAGAATATTTTGCTCTATGAATGCGTAAATCAAGAGGAAGAACAAACCTTTCTTTTTCAAATTGCTTGAATATCTCATCAATGGCTGAGAAATTGTGAACAATGATAATAATTTATCTTTTTTAAGATTTACAAAAGCTTCATAATTAACATGTACTCTTCAAACCTAGAGTCGTCTTTAAGAGCTAACAAAGTTATCACAATTACAAATTAAAGTCAATATGAGCAGCGCAGCAAAGCAGTAAAAAAAAAAAAAACACAGAACGACGACATTTGTGTAAGACGGTGGCACCGCCACATTACTGCGTCTAATCTTTGACACAGTCAGGTGAAGGTTAGGGTGACGTTCCACTAAAGGGCAGACTAGGTCATGGCTCTGGGCAGCTGATAGACCACAGATGGGTAAGAGAACGGTGTGTGCCACAGTTTCTCCCTGCTATGAAAGACAACGTCCCTTCTTTGTCCTCCAGAGACCCTGAGGTCTTTGTCTTTGTCATGTTTATATCACGGCAGCTTCGTGGCTGCTTTGATCTCTGCCTACGTTAAGGAGCTGCTACCAGAAGAGGAAAACAACGTATTTGGAAGTCCCTGCTATGAAAGGGAGTAAAACTATGACGAGTCCCATAGAATCGGTGTTGTTCAGCTAAACTACTGGCAAACAGCACATGTTTTTTTTTTAATAAAGTAAAATCATATGTGTATATCTCAGTGAACAGTTAATTTTTATACTGCAATTTCATGCAGCTATGCAGTAAAAGGACATGATTATTCAGTATATTAAACCCTACTGCAAAACAGCTAATCATTTAAATTTACTGTTGGCCTATCAGCTAGCCTGGTTCCTTATAAATGATACAGGTGGACAGTTTAGTCCAGCAACTGGCTTCGTTTCCTGTCATGATTGTCACTAGGCGGACCAAAGCATTTAAAGAGAGCTGGCCAATATCACCGGCCTCATTACTCACTGTGGCAAATTATCTACAATTGATGGAGCTCAATGACACATTCTAGGCACAACACTCAGTGCACTGAGCAATGTACCTTAGGAAACCACATATTAATTGCTGTAAATTACCATTTGTGTTTTCAGGCCTAAATACTGGTGCTCCCAAATTATCTGTTGATGATGTATAGCAAAAAAAACAAAGAAAAAAAAAAAGAAAGAACCCATAGTGTTAAAATAAAGTTGGCGTGGAGACCAGCCACACCAATGTTCCGCTGGTCGTGGTCGCAGCAGAGGCCCGCTTTTATTTTAGGCAAGAATCGCTGATTGAATATGACAGGAAGAAAATGAGAGTCTGGGGCCGGTGACGCCTCCAGATATTGCCAAATAACTGGGAGGATGCGTCAGATCAGCCTGTTTCTCCATCTTGTGCTTGTTATCTCATTAGCTACATCTTCCTCATTAATTTCTCTGGTATAAAGGTATGTGGTGGGGGGTCTCATCAACCTTGCACTTACAGTGAAGAGGAACTGTCTCAAACAGCAATGTCATCCTAAACTCATTGCCTGGATACAAATTTGAATTCGAGGGGGGAAAAAAAGAGACAAAGAAAATCATGAAACTCTTCATGTTGTTCCATATTGTGTCACACTGACATATTTACAATTACTATATCAATTCTATGCATTCCTACTCTCTCGGCACAGATGGATTTATTTAAGAAAACGATATCTCATCACGCCGAGGAAAACATTGGAAAGAAAACACGAGAAGAAAATTCACCATCTGCACGGATCAATTAAGCCATTGAGACTGACTACATTTTAATCTGTTTGAAGGAAAACCATGATGTGCAATGTCACTGTCATCTTCTCTGTCAGTCTCACTTATTACTGTTATCTTTCTAAATCGGGTCAAAATGAGAAATGAATTCAATAACACCTGGGCACGGTAACTCTGCTTGTAATGAATTTCATTTAAAGATTTGTCTTAGCACTTAGCCCCAGGCATAACCAATTCAAACTCAATTATTTTGTGCACCCTATTTGAGCAAAGACAACACATTATGCTCTGAATACCAAAGTCCTACACTTGGTAATGTATCTTACTTTTTAAGCTTATACAAAATATATCAAACCTCATTTTACCACACCACATAAACTAATTGTTTTTCTGTCCTGCTGAGAATTTCTATTCACTAAGAAGCGTTTGGTCTTGAACGTGCACGTGAGAACACTTTAACACAGCAGGAAAAATGTCATGTAGTCTGTTTAAAATGATATAGATATTTAAACGATTACATGCAGAGAAAAACGTTACTGCAGATTGCTTAAATCTCACTCAGAGCAATCCGACCAAATTGGGCAATGAGGGCTTATTAACTGATCCTTCTGTGAAAATGTAGCAGTACCTTTTTAGGTCACAACTTATGACGAATAACTCCTCTGAGAAATTTAGAAGTACAAGAAGAGGAGACGAGGCAATTGTTTCCCTTTGTTTTACATATGAAAGCTTTAGGTTTTTATGCAGGAACCGTTTTCATACCTATTGGGCAGGAGTTACCCTCTGCACTGAATACGACTGTTTTAGTCTGTTTTAAACTTATACATTTTTTTAAACAGCAAAAAAAAAAAATAGCTATTTATTAGTTTGTTTTTGCCTATGTTCATATTTGAGAACTGACTTTGTAGATGGATCTCGCTTACCCATTGCTTTGATTTTAATTCTACAACAGCTGGATGTTACAAAATATTCGTACATTCTTTTGATTCTTGAAAGGAATTCTGGGAACAAGCCATGAGATGGTGTAGTAGTAGAGAACATATGTCGACGGTATGCAAAGAGCGTCGCTGTTGGGTAGGGGGCCAGAGCTCTGAGTCAGCTATAGCTATTTGGCTATCATACAGTAGCAACAGAAACAAAACAACAACAACAACAACAAAACACTTCATTAACCCCCCTCTGAGAAATTTCTTTACTGTGGAAAAATCACAAGCAATCTGACTTGGAGCCGAATGAACGATCTGCTCTAAACACAATCGAACGGTCCGGGAGATATGACTACAATATCGTATTGTAATTGAAAACATGACTGTAAGGTGTAATGTGTTCAAATGTAAACTGTAATCAAAATGCAACCGTGAAAAACAACACTAATGTGCTCACCTATTCAGCAAAATCCAAATTTCTTTTTTTTTTTATATCGAACCAGAGAAAATTTACATACTTGTCAAATATCATTCTATTCTTTCTGAGACAAAGACAATGTATTGTTTTGTTCTGGGCTTTTATTATTGCCAACATCTGTTATCTTTAGCTGAATGTAGAATGCACAGTATGAAGTACTTCTTTTTTTTTGCACTGATTCAATTACGGCAGCAGTACCTGTTATGTACAATTGACTGGCAAGCACTAATGTGATGTCATTTTCAATACACCCTGCAATCAGAGTATATGTGCCTTTAGCAACCATCTAACCAGTGTGCACACTCGAGTTCATGAGAACCAAGAGGCTACAGTGACATGCTAACGATGCACTACTGGTAACGTACCTTACGGAGCCCTAGTCTCCAGTAAACATTTTTTGAGTATGTGCTCACCTTATAGACTTGGCATCACACTCACAGGACCCCATCTTCAAATTAGGTTTAGATACACCTTTGTAATATGATGCAACATGATCTCACAAAGAGCAAAAGTGGATTTCCTCAAGACATCATACAAGCAGATACGTCAATGTAATAAATGAGAACAGAGCAGGAGGAATCCCCCCCACCAACCCTGCCCCATCATCTTTTTATCTTCCGCAGCCTTTTACTTAAGGGTCTCCGAGGGCTGCTTCTGCATGCGACTGTGGGAGATCAGGGCAGAGAAACAGCACATATCTTAAGTTCACATCTTACAAAAGGATTTCATATATTAATGCAGCTCCTGGGTAAACTCTCTTCCTCTCTCTTAAGACATATCTACGCTAGCATGATGATGTGGTGTTTAAGCTAAAAGGAAAAGCCTTATCAAAGCTTGCAGCTCCTCTCAATAAGTGTGTGAGCGGGTCCACAGGTGTGCGTGTGTGATAGCAATAGAATAGACAAGAAATTACAACATAAATGTTTCATATCTGTGCTGTCAATCTCTGCTGACTTTCGCCGTGGAATAACACCTCGAAAAGGCAGTTTGTTATGATCCTCAAATCAGTAATGAGAATTTTACTGTCATGCTCAACAAGCAAATTGGCTATATATATATATATATTTTTTTTTTCCTTAGAATTGTGCAGCAACATTACAAACATGAGCTGTGTTTGCTAGTAGTAGTCTAAAAATGACACTAGCGCTTTGACAAACCACTGATGACCCGTACGAGCGGGCAGGAGACAGAAACAGATACAGAAAGAACTAATAACGCCTTCAGCCATAATTAACCGTGGAAGATGGAGCACCGGCTATACTTAAACAAGAGCGAGTCAGTTTAGCTCACTGATTTGACTTTACTTCCTAACCCTATCTGATGAATGAAGCTCAGATTTGTCTGGAACAGCTGCTTTTTTTTCTTTTTTTTTGGCTTCACCTAAACCGTCGGAACGTCAAGCACAGGTTGGCCTGAGGGTCACTTTATAAAGGCTGGATTTACTCAAGCCAAAAAACAAAAATTGGGGGGTTTTCGGGAGGGGGAAGATCTTACATTAAAAAAATAAACCCATGTATGCCTTTGGAACAGCTTCATGTAAGAAAACACTCATATAGCTCAAATCAATCTACTGTTATGTCTGAAATGAAAAATGACGATGTCCCTCTTCATACAGGCTTGACTTGAAACATCTTCAGCAACAGATGCTCTGAGTTGTACATTTATAAACTGAACAAAGCATCATGAAAAATGGTAAATATGTTCTGAATTACCAGCATGTGTGTTTTGAAGCCCCCAGGCTTTGCTTCTCCATATGTCTCATTCACATTAATTCTAGGCTGGAGTGTTTTCATAACCGGACAAAAAGTAGAGCGCGCAGTCAAAAGAAAACATTAATACCAAATAAGAAGAATATGAAACCAGCGTAGGTGTGCCTGTCTTCTTTTTGTTGGGTGTAAAACTGATTCTATAGCACTCTTGATCTCAGCAATAGGGAAATTTTATGTTTAAATCAAAGTGGGGTTTGCAGTTGATGTAAAAGTACATCAGAGGACATAAAATACCACCCGCGTGTGTGTTTGTGACACTGATTTAATGCTGAAAAATATTCTATTTAAAATAACAGAGCTAAAAACATCCATACGATTTTGGCTTCACACTTTCACCACACAGCCAATACGACCTAACTTCCTGCCATTGCACCTTCAGCCATTCTCACTTTTTTTCCCAAGGTTACCAAGGACAGACAAACCGCTAAGGATTCGTTCAGGCACTGCAAACGAGGGAGACCTGTATCAACCCAACATCTGCAAACACATCGAGACCATCCATATTTGCTGGACCGGTTCATTTTTCCCCCATTGCCACTGAGCAACTTTCTCAGAGATATGATAGATCCTAATGCAATGCGATCTTGATAGTGTGAATGTTAAGATATACAACAGCACAGCAGATACAGCGCGGTGACTAATGGTGAGAAAGACGATACAGACAGCCGCCTTAGGTTTGTAATCTTCTACTGCACACTGACGGGTAAACAACAGCACGTTAGCAGCTGGGAAATATAAATGTCTGCATGCATTTGAGTCAGCAGAATCGTTGGTTTGTCAATTATGCCGTCAAACACTCAGCCCGTGATAAAAATGTCCAGCAAGAAAACACAAACAAAACAACAATCTGCTACACTTTATTTTGCTAAAGCTATTGATTACCCACATTATAACAGAATTATCAGTATCATCCATATTTTCTAGATTTATGGCTGTGATGAAAAACTGGAATGCCACCAGCAACAAGAGGCGGGTACGCAAAGCTAAACTGGCTTTCTTTAAATCTGTTTTTTAATATAGTCGGGGTCCCGAAATTATTATCTTATGCTCTTACAGCCCGGCAGCTTAAGGGTTAAGACATCGACCATGCAATCACAACACTGCCTGATCGAGTCTGGCCAGGTCTGTCTCCTCATTTCCTGTCAGCTGTCTACTGTATACTATCTAATAATCAAGCGGGGGGGAAAAAAACATCACCAAAATTACTAAAATAACTCACTTCCAAAGCATAATGATTTCACACAGGCCACTATTCAGGCTTAATGATGATTCAATGTCAGACTTTAAAATGTCACCATTCAGTTCTCATGCATTTCACATCTCAATTATAAGTGTGCCAAATGTGATCTAAAGCCTACAATAAGTGTGACATGACGCCACTCTTTGTGTGCATATCTGTAGCCAAAGAACAAAGTGTGTCCATAACTTGCTACACAGACATGCAACAGATAAGAAGCATTAGTGTTACTGCACGACAGTTATTATACTTTAGCAGAGCAAGAGAAAATACTACTTAACTCAATTATTATACATAAGAGGTCCCACATTGTTTTAATAACAGGATTAAATTCTGGCTACAAATAGTCTGAATATTACAATCTAAAAAAAATAAAAAAAACTAACCGATTTTTCTTGTGGGCAAAAAAAAAAGAAGCTTTTTTGCAATCAAGAAATCAGCTGTAACACAAGTGGTTTGAGACTGCAATTTTAACAGGTCATTAATGTAATCCCATGAATATTGTAACATATGTTAGCGGTATTAAAAATACACAAGAAATTAAACTGTTTCCTGCTGGCGCTGCTCTCAAAGTGCCTTTGGGCAAGGCAATTAAAGCAACAACTGCTCTATTTATCAGACATCAGTAATAGACTGACGCAGCACAGGCCGACTCTCAGGTGTAAGCATATATATTTACGTGCTCCCCCTCCCTTATTCATACCCCCCCCCCATGACCTTTGCTGTAAATATATATGCTGTCAAGCTGTCACAAAGCTGCTCATTCAAAATGTCAGTCTTGAAGTTATCAAACTGCTCTAGATTCTGCATCAAAGTATGTTTATATCTCCAACCCTTCAAGCAGCCCCCGCAAAGTGTTTCTAAGTATTCCCCTCTGGAGAGGTTCTGCAAGTTTTGCAATGTCATCGGCCTGACTTACCGGTCATTTTATTGCTAAAAAACCTTGCCCTCGCGCTATAGTCGCTACGTCACAACATAACCCGCCGTGTGTCCTTGTCCCCCTCATTTGCATAACACAGTAACAGAGCTGATAGCAGTGAAGACATAACATATAAACACTAAGCACGAGGTGTATGAAAACCACAAAATATCTAATTGACTGGGGGGAAAAAAATCACATACACTCAAAATTTTAAGTACAAGTGTGTGTTATGTGCCTTTTTTAATTAAAACAAATTGCTTATTTTTAGACTAGCAGAAAAACCGCCCCCCCCCCAATAAACCCTTCTGAAGAATCAAACCTCCACCAATGAGCTGAAAACTGTCCAATAAGGCTCACAGCTCTCCAAAATTAATGACAATAATAATGATTATAAAAATAATATTAAAAATTACAATAATAATAACAATAATATGAGCAGCCACATTATTACAAACCTCGCAGCTGAGAAAAAATTGGAAGGAATATAAAGTAAGGTCTGCCACCCAACAAACAGCAGGTTTCTCAGCTCTGTGCCAATCACACTCAAGCTCAGGAATGAGCAGCAAATTCTTACATTTACATTACTTGCCTTATCCTACGCAGACTTGTAGATTGCACATTATTTATACACCGCTACCTGAAGTATAATCTATTTATCTTCCAAAATCCTTAAAAAAAAAAAAAAAATTCCTCCCAGTGTAAAGTTGGTTTCAGCCGAGGGAGTGCGCGCAGTACATTTCCTCGATATGCACCATTCCATTACTGTAACTATTGCTGGCATATCTGGATTCGATAAAATATAATTGCAGCTGAACCATATCTAATCCAGCGCATCGTATAATCTTTAATTATTCCTCTGGTGACGAATTTCAACAAATTTCAGAATGCTCGGCAGTCATTAAACCTAAGTGCATGAGTGTATGTATGTGTGCACTGGATTAATGACCTTACTTAAGTAAATCAGACAACTCTTTAAAAACTAAACATGCAGTCTTAAAGTAGTCGACACGATACTCCTGACTGATTGTTACCTCACTAATGCATTTATATATTCTTATTATCATACATTACAGTAATTAGTTTGAACATATTGGCACCTTAAAAATGTATTAATTTATATTTAATTTGTTTCATCTCTAATATAGGGCTCAAACCTTTCAGACTCATAGTATCTAATAATCGGGCACGATGTGATACAATATCTGCTTGATCAAACGGTAGCAAGGCAGCAGTCCTGAGACAGCACGCCCTTGTGTGTCCACATGAGATATAGGCACACTGCCACATGTGGTTGCAGCAAAGAAGGGGGCGTGTCTGCCCCCATTCAGCCGGAGAAGTAAAAGTGAACACATGTAATATTCACCCCAGAGTTGTGTTTTATTTTATTGCCAGGCCCTCTGTGGAAGAGACCAGCACATGCTTAGCCACTGTGCGTGACCTTGATCGACACAGCCTGTCAACCTAAGAAGTGTGCCCCCCCACCACCACCACCCACAAGGCCTTACTTAGGCAGTAAAAAGTCTCAGTTGGCAGAGCAGCGTAAACACAAAACGAAAAATGAACTCTGGTGTAAGAGCAAATGAAATCAACTCACCGTCTTTGAGTCTAATTCGTGGTGTTGTTGAGCTAAGACTTTATCTACACTGGCAGCATCTGTAAACGTAACAAACCCAAATCCTCTGCAAAACAAAGACACAGAGAGGAAAGAACAGCCATGTTAATAATAGTTTACAATTGCATACTTATTAAAAAATGACACCCCCCCCTTTGCAAATATAAATTTAACCCGCAACTTGCAAATAATAAACCTGCATTAACAGTGTGGACAACAATCCCTATGACCTCACTGCTGCACATCAACATTTCTTGCAAATATACATTTCTAATCCAGATTACGGCTTGTCCTGTGGCAGATTTTGGGAAAAGCAACAAAAAAAACACAAAACTGAGGACAGTGTTACAATATGAGACGACTAGACACACACACACCAAAAAAAACAAAAAAAAAACTGTGGTGCAGTCACAAAGTCAATGTCAAATTGCATTCGGCCGCAGCTTTACAGCAGTGAGCATTTAAGCTTATCTGGCTTGCTGTGAAACCACACGCAGGCGCGCGCACACGGGGACACACACGCATATATACACACACAGACATACGCGCGCGAGAACACGAACACATGGGCGCGCGGGCACACAAAACACACATACACGCTGGATTAAACACTGAGCACGGTCAAAGTAAAGCGATATCGCTATGTGCACTGCAAAGGGAAAAGTAAGAAAAGCCCTGTATTTACCTTGAACGTTTTGTCGTGGGGTCTCTCATCACCATACATTCTCTTATTTCTCCGAATTTACTAAAATAGTCTCTAAGGCTGTCTGTGAATAGAGAGAAGAAGAAGAAAAATATGTCGGGTCATTTTGACAGAAACATATGGGCATGCTGTTGTCACCGTATTTCAAAAATACCCCGCGATGCGCATAGGGGTCGAATAGAGGACTTCAGATGGACGGAGATCAAAAATAACATCGTGCGCACACACTAGTGAGATATCCCATACAGTACACTACTGCACAGTGCACATTCGCACATACACCGCCGCCAGCAGCTACAGCGAGCACTCAGTCACAGCGACAGGGGGGGGGGGGGGAAAAAAAAAAAAAAAAAATACCGGTT
>VUQR01002904.1:9057-28162 GCA_015108515.1 Hemichromis elongatus
TTGGGGGGGGGGGTTACTGCACATTACTGGACATGTTTATTACATAAAAATCACATGTGAATTTAATGTTATATTAACACAAACATGCATTTCTATCAAAACAACTCGACCCCAAATTGCTAGATGGCAGTTTTTAAGTCAATGGACAAACAATAAATTCTCATAACAATTAGCAGCAAACAGACTTACAGGTGTGTCAGGTTGGCACAGATCAAAGCAGATGAGTTGGAGAACACAGCCAGCCCTTATGTGACTTTAAAGAAGTAAAACCTCTATCAGATGTTAGATATATTGGTTTATAGGCTTCATAGATATAGAATCCAGACAGATAAAGAGTAGAAAACATTTGAAACAACCAGTCACATATATCAACACACATATCTGCCAATGAGACCTGGAAGGAGGGGTTTTATGTGTGGTCATGTGGTACAGCTGGCAGAGAGACCAGGAGTATGTTCAAGGAGTAAAATGTTAATCCTGGCTTTCAGGTTGAACAGGTTTCCCTGACCTTTGTGCAACAGTGGTAAGAGGCTACATATGTCTGCTGGTTTGGTGCGTGTGTCATGAAAATGGCAACAGATGGAAATGAGCTGTTAATTCTGTTTGAATCAAATGAGCAAGCTGAGCTCCCGTTAGGGATGAAAGAGATTTTGACTGAGTAATCTGTTCCAGCCATTGTTCCACTTTCTCTACAAATATTTTTGCACTTTAAAAACACTTAGGAATGCTTTTCATTATAATGCAGTTCAGTATACCTCCTTAATTCCCCCTCAGCCTTCTTTCATATTAACACTAGTAAATTTAAAAGAAACGCTGAGTTCCTTCTTTCAGGTCAGTCTGTAGAGAGCTGCAGTGACTTCAGTCAGCCAGCAGAGGGAGCTCAGACCACATCAGACCGGGTCAGGTACAACGGTGACACATTTTGTTTCACAAAAATATACATTTATATTGCAGCATCCCCCATTTTTGCTTCATGTTTAACCACCAGGGTTGCTTCCAGGAATTTGGTGGGTGGGGGACCAAAAACCATTCAAGGGGGAAACTCACTGAAAACTCCGGAGAACTAAAGCACATAACTCCTCATTCTATATACACACACTGAGAAACATGTTTGCCCTTTAACAATACGGTGACCACACTGAAACACATTTAACACGAGATAATGGAGGTAACAAAAATGCAGTTTATTTGCAACAATAAAAACAGTTTATTTTATTTATTATAGTCTGTGCCTGCCGAGGGCCTGCAGGTGAAATAAACTAGTGTCTACATTTGTTAAAAGACATCTTTTTCCTGATGACAAATAAAAAATAATATAAAGTAAAAGTAAAAAATGTCCCACACCTACTTTGTTTTAAGTTCATCTTTGCAACATATTTTTCAAGCAGTGGACAAATCCACTGCTTGAAAAATTTAACATCATATATTTACAAAAGTGCATTGTTCAGGTTCCTGTATTTGCATCCACGGGCACAGTCATCTATCCTCACATGCAGGCTTTCAAAAACAAACAACAGATGAGCATAATGCGACTTAATGAAGCAGTAAAATAATAGTAAATAATTCACACAGTAGGAGATCAAAGCCACAGTCTGTTTCTCTGAATGAGGCCTGGTGCAGGAAAGCTGCCGTGTTTATAAGATGCTCTGATGTTCTGCGCTTTGGGACTAGAGAAGGAAGGACAAGGTGAGCCGAAGCTGCGAGTCGACAAGTAAAATCCATCCAACCGGTCTGGGTCTGATTCAACAATTAGCCTGTTTGAAGGAGAGAGTTTCTGCTCTTTGCAGATAAATATTTAAACTATGACACAAAGGAAAACGACAGAATCAATATAAACACAATAATAATGAAATAATTGTCCCAAATATTTACTATAATGGACACATTCCACCATTTGACCCTTAATACATGTGACCTCTTGTATATGAGTACATTTTCTAATAATCAGCGATCATATCATTTGCTGTAGTTAGACTGAAGACTCATCACATTATTTAAGAAAATGATTCAGGACTGGGACATGACTGTTCTCATTATCCATAAATGCTCTGACACACATTTGTGTAAAGGATAAAAAAATAAGGGCGCGAGCTCAGCCCCTGTGGACATCAGACTGGATCTTATTATGATACAAGAAAATGTGTCTGTCCTCAAACTCGTCCGATATGACCCGGAGTTGAGCAATCAGATTAACATCAGATATTATGACATCATCATGTTACCTGGTAACCACCTACTAACATGTTCAATTGTTTAATCTGTTTTGTAGTTTTTAAACAAATACCACATTAATCAGGGGATCATTTTCATTTCACAATAATAACATCTTACTTGGTCAATGTTAAATCTGCTCATTTTGGCTAGCCGTATCAGAATTACATCGCATCAGCTAACGCAGCCTTTATTTGGGGACTGTAGCGTGGCCCTGTGTGCACTAGTGACTTGGCTCTTGGCTGAATTGTTTTAAGTGTCTAACATAAACTAGAATTTAAAATATGAGACCAAATTTTACAGAAGGCTGAACAAAGCTAGCAACAGCAGTTTCCCCTTTCACAAAGTCATAAACAAACTTCCTGGTTTGCTCAACATCTCAGTTGCTGGCTGAACTCCTCTGACTGTAGTTTCTTACCAGATATTTTTTTTTACATTGAATAATTTAGATAAAAATGTTGGCTATGCATCATTGTACATCCTGTTGTATATGTTATGCTTTTTTATATGCTGGGAGTCTGCATGGTTGCTAACTTGTTCAAATTTCTCTTGAAACAGATAAAATAGGCTGTTTTAAGTGTGCTGTCGTACACTATTGTGCGCTGGGTATGAATAATAACACGGGTCCAGCAGCAGGTTTTATTTCAGTCTTTATTTGAGGTAAATGAGGGTTCAGACAGAGCTGTTTCTCAGCTGAACACAGCAGTTTAACGTCTGAGGGTGCTGTGAGGAGAAAATCCAGGCGTGGAATTTAAAGCCCTTAACTGCTGGGAGACTGTGCAAACTGTCGGAAAGAAAAAAGACGAGAACACAAAAGTTCAGACGAGACAAACACCACTGGACCGCTGGCCGACACAAATGAAACAGAAATCCAGTCCTTTATGTAAAGTCGATAAAAAATATCAAACATTTGAAATAAGAAAAGCTGAACACATCGAACCAAAACACTTCAGACAAATAAAAAAATGGACAAAAACAAAGTCTTTAGAGGGCCTTTGTGTAGAGATAAGACTTTCATTAAAACACGTTAATGAAAAATGAGAAATACAATGTTCCCCACAGCTGTACGAGTCACAGAGCACAGCCTTCAACAGCAACATCAAACACGTCGACAGTCCTGATATAAAACCTGTGAAAGCTGACGGTAAAAACTAAATTAAGCTCACTTCACGCTCCACTTATTTATGCTTCTTCAACACAAGCATCTCGTTCCCAGACTCAGTCACATTATTTCTTGATTTTTTTCCTTACTCACTGTGTAAACCTAACAATGGAAGTACAAGCATAACTCTCTTTTGACTTTGACACGTTAATTTTTAAACTTTATTTCCTTTTATTCTGCAAATGTTAATTTTACTCCAATTAATCCTTTTTTTAAGGTTGGGTTTACACAAACATACAAAGAATTATTAATTACACTGACAGCTGGGGTTTTGACATGAGCACTTGGAAAAATAAATAAATGCTATGGAAGAAAAAGTTTTTCTTCTGCATCTTCTTAAGAAAACAAAATTATTCTACCACAGAAACTTTTTTGATCAACAAGTTCAGTAAAACATAAAAAAAATTAGTCCAGTTTATACTTTTTGTTTTTCATTATGTCTTTAATTTTTTCTTTCTGCTGTCATTCAAATGATTAAATCATCAGCTAACAAGATGGGAACAGTTATCTCATATTTATTTGCCTCCGTTGCTTAATTTTTATTAGCATTATTATGTTACTGCGTAAACCTTGTTTCCATTTCCACTTCTTCTGCTTTATTCTGACACTGCATTAGAGTAGCTTTTTCCAATACTGGCCTTTGTTCATATTTGTATAAAGCACGTCTTTTTTAACTTTTCTCTTTAAGGCCTGCCTTCTGAAAAGTCCACTTACTTTTCTAGAAGCTTCTGGAACTTCTGGAAGCCTAAAGAGGGGCAGCACCTAGTGCTGGTGAATTGTACTGCCACTAATTGTTTCGTGTGTCTGTAGATGTTGTTTAAAGATATCCATGTTACATAAAATAGGTAAACTTTCAACACATTATTTATAACTTTGGCCAATGTTATAATTCCACTTTGTCTGACTGTGATAATATATAACATAAACTAACATAAAGTAAAGACAAGCAAAGCAAAGCTCCCCATTGAAGTTTTTATTACACATTACTAAATATTAGCTAGCGCTACACCAAATCTGTTGGTAACTGTTAGCAGAAGTTAGCACTTAGCTTAGCTGCCCAGCAGCTTGCTAATCTTTATTAAATTAAGATTTGTATTACAGAGTTTTATAAGTATATAGTAAGTATATGTGATAGTATATGTGATTATATAATTTAGTGTTTGAAAAAATTATTGCACAATAATGTTTTATCAGAAGTTCCAGTTTGTATTTTATGTTAACAATAGCATAATGCTAATTGTTAATCAGCTGGTTAACTACGATGCTAAATGTATCTGAACTCACAACCTTTTGTATATTTTTTGTGTCTAAATGTAACATAAAATGAATGAAGTACCTTGCAGTTGTTAATAGCTAAAACAATTGTGATCAGATAATGGTAAAAATTATATTATTAACATTGTTTATATTCTCTTTTGCTGGTTGACATGCCATTTAGTTAAAACTGCATTTAAGTCT
Source organism: Hemichromis elongatus (assembly GCA_015108515.1). Lineage (NCBI taxonomy): Eukaryota > Metazoa > Chordata > Actinopteri > Cichliformes > Cichlidae > Hemichromis > Hemichromis elongatus. Next base: position 13,889 of record VUQR01002904.1, read on the forward strand.
GATATAAACTAGTTTTAAACATGTATTTGTATTTTTATTGGGTTAATGTCACAAAAATCTTATCGTATTAAAATTTTTATCCTTCTAATGTCCACCAGGTGAAGACTGACCTAAATAAAAAAAACAAAAACAAAACAGTAATGAAGTATTACCCTATGGCTCTCTTAATGACGCCATTACATACGTTCCTGAGGGGTTTAATGTGAAAAATGATATTACAGCAGTGTAGTCGCTAATGTTCCTGCTTGGCTTGCTTCACAGGCAAGTGGACGATGTCACTGAGGTTATGTTCATCTTTCATTTACAGTCTATGGCTCTACATCGCACACCACGCCAACTCTCATGTAAAAAACTGCCTGTAGTTGTTGAAACAATATGTCGCAAGTATAATATCAGGACTTGTGTTTTGTTTTCTGTCATTTGAATACAGCACTCTGAAACAAAGTTTGATTTAATTCAGCCACACAACACCAAATTTTATCAGTAACACATTTCAGTAATTTCCATGCTCGTTGGCGTTGGATCACTTCGTTTGAGCTGGCGGCGACGTTTTGGAAAAACAGGTTGTAAAAGTGAAAAGTTTTATTTCTACTTTGTTGCTTGAGTCACTGGCACACATCTGAATTGATGCAAAGTGAACTGGAGCAAACCTGTTTTACCTTTTTAACCTTTAGAGAGACTTTGTCTCCGAAAAGGCCACCAAAAAATTCCCGGAGTCACTCGAAGCTGTTGTGTTGTTGAATCACAAACACACAGGCGGCTACGCACCCCTTCACAACCCCCCCAGCCTGTCTGCCTCCTGCCCCTGAGCTGGTCGCTGAGTTAAGTGTTAGCAGGAGTCGCCTCTCACATCACATCTTTTTTAAACTCCCTCTTTGTTTCTCTATTTTCCCACCTGCTTCCTTTTTTCCCCCTAACATGTGGAATTTTTAACCCTTTCTTAACATTTGTTCTTCCTTCACTTCTTCTATTTGTCCTTTGAATTCAGACTTGCATCCTTTTTTACTTTCTTCCTTCTCCCTTTATTTCGTCCCTTCTTCTGATCCCTCCACCTCTCTTCATCCATCCCTCAACATCGACTTCGATCTCAACTTATTCACCAAAACTTTTAATTAACCACTCCCCTCTTCCTTCCTCTAACTGGTTAGGTATCCTGGAAGTCAAATTCTAAACATAGCTCTTGCTGATCGCAGATGTCCCATCTCCATCTTTATCCTGATTGGTCCAGAGCCTCAGAATGATGTCACACAGGTCATCTCGTCAGCCAGCTCATCCTCGTCATGGCCTGTCCTGATTGGCTCCTCATCGCTGTAGAGGGCGGCATGGTCGCTGGCAGTGTTGCTGAGAAAGCTGTGGCTCCCTGAGCCAAGAAGGTCGCTGGCAGCGGACTCCATCTCATCCACTGTCATGTGGCACGCGTCAGCGATCTCCCTCTTCGCAAATGCCACAAACTTTGGATCCCGAGCGTAAAGACCGAGGCCCTCTGAGATCAGAACCTGGGGGAGACGAACAGAACCGGGATAAATTGCTGATTCTGGACACAATAACTGGTCAGAGATCAATCCGTTCTTACCGCCTCCACCAGACTGTCAGCTGACCCTCTTTTCTCAGTGAAAGGTGCTCCAAGGTTAGAGGGGACTCTGAGGGTGGTGTACGCCCTGTATGGGGGCGGAGCTGCAACAAAACCACGTGACACATTCAGACACGAAGCGTGATGATGCACAAAAGCACAAAGAATCTAACCACAGCACTGACTTTAGACGTTACATCTCTGCCGTTACAGCAGAGCAGATACACCATGCAAACTGCTGTAAATGATCAGTTCTCCTTGAGCATTCTTTAGCAAAAAGTTATTAATCAAGTCGGTAAAGTTCAGCTACCTGAAAGGCAAATTTCTAATATCCTTGAAAAACTGACAAAAAGGGTTATTCTTCTTGTCAGGTGTCTACATGTAGTGTCAAAGACTCTTAACATTTGATGCACCTTTCTCCTCCACAAATGATATCAAAGCACAGACGTTTTCTTTCTGTGCCCACTCTGGTACTCCGCTGCTCCACCACTATGTGTCCTCTGAACTTGGGCCAACAGCATTAGCATCCAGGCCCTGCACAGGAGGCAGGCCTGTATCTGTGCCAGAGCTGCTGTCAGTTTAGGCTTTGCTGACCTGCTAACTGCACCTTTCTCCCAGAGGCTGACTACAGTTACTGCCAGAAAAACAGTTTTCCCTGCCTAATTAAAAAAGAGGAGGATACATTTTTAAGTTCAACTGATTTCTGTATAAAAACTACCTGCGTGTGCATTTGTTGGTCCCTCTTACCTGATGTCCCTGCAGGGCCGCCGTACCAGGCTGGTCTGGGTGCCGCACCTGTCACACTGACACCTGATGGATGAGAGCGGTGCGACTTTAAACCGCAGTAACACGTTTACAGAGCAGCTAAAATCAACAAAACTGTGGTGTCCTCACCTCTTCCTGCTCCTCCCTTCTTTATTTCACCCGCAGGTCCTCCTCCTCCCCCCCAGGGTGGGCTTCCTTCCTCCTCCACCAGGATTAGAGGAGCGTAGAGGAGACGACCGCGGCGAGGGCACGGGTTCGCCCAGGATGCCGAGGAGGCCGCCATGGAGCGACCAGAGGAGTGACGAGACTCGAAACTGTTGAACGTTTGCTGAGGAGAGGAGAGTGCTTGACTTCACTGAAAAAGAGAGATCTGTGTGCATGTGTGTGCTTGCTGTGTGTTTTACCTGTGTGCACGTGCGACGCGGTGGCGATGTCGGGTGGTAGGTCCCAGGGATGGGCAGGTCATCGCTGCTGCCCTGCCTCCTCAGGCACTGGATGTTAAACGACGGCTTCCGACCTGATGAACAAAAAAACTCATATGAGGTGAGATGATGCAGGTACGCTGCAGAGAGGATCCTTGGACATCGTCTCACCTGTGGGTGTGGCAGGAAGTAGGCGTCTTCTGGTCGTCCTTCGCCCCTCGCTGTAGCCGTTACCGTAGCTACTGTTTGTGTAAGAGGCAGGGCCATCGTAATGGTCTCTGTACAGAGGAGGCTCATCAGGATAATGTCTGCAAACCCAGAAAGGAAAATGAATCAGTAGATGTACGGCCTACAGAAATGTCAGTCGCCTCTGAGGATGACAGTAAAGCTAAAGGGTACCTGTCTCTGGAGGTGATGCTGTCATTGTCTTCTTCTCTGCTGTAGTAACCCTGCTCTCCATAAGCCTCCATGTCTCCGTTCCTCCACGATCTGTCCCTTGAGTCCCTTCTACAGGTCACAGAAAGTGTCAAATTAAGTCAGTATATTTATTAGCACAATTTAAAAACATTTACCAAGAGTACAGTACAGCCTATAGAATAAAAAGAGATAAAATTAGAGCAACACATATTAAAATACACAAAAAATAGCTGCCAGTGCTAGCCCTAACCCGCTATTACCTGATATAAATGTGAAAATCTTTGACCTTCTTGTGAGCCTTCAGAAAACGTGACGTCTGACCTTGACCTCAACGTTTAAAAATCCTACATCGCCTCATTCTTGTGTTCACACATAACAACATCCCATCAGCCTTTTACAGCTGACACATAAAAATGGGTTAATCCTTTTGGTTTTGTTGAGGTCCTGAAGGGAAGGTGCAGTTTATTCCGCTATGTAGGAGCTTTTGCTATAAAGACTCAGTCACTTCTGTAAGTTATAATGTGGACCTTAGATCAGATTAGGAGCATCTGCTCAGCAGACCTCAGTGGGAGTGTGCAAAGTTAAAAGATCAGGGAGGCGAGGAGGTCACAACCCAGGGGAGGAAGCCAATATAGTACATTTGTAGTCTTGCTTGCATGAACCAGTGGAGAGTGCAGCAGTGACCAAGCAGTGACAGACGACACCTGAAGGAAAACTGATCTCAGACTCTCTTTAGAGGTTATTTTTTATTGATTTCTGGGGGCTGAGTTTGCCACCATCACATAGCTCAGGGGTCCAAACAATGTGGCCTCTGTTTCCCCAACTCAACTTTCTGAGGAGGTACTGTAACTGGCTGTGTTTCCTCAGGTGTTTCCACTGCATGACTGCCTACCTTCCTTTGTAGTACGACGGTCTTTTGTGGCCGTGCTCCAGCAGGCCATTCTTCACGGATGAGCGGTGGTAAGGATGTCGATTAATGGATGACCTCATGCTGTCTCCCCGGCGAAGATGTTCATCTTGATCGCTGCCGTTTGCCATCTTGGTGAGAGACCCAACCCGGTGTATCAGACCTCCGTTAGAGACGCCGCCGTCACCCACAACACCGCCCTGACCTGCGAAAGGAGGTGAGGTGGACACAGTGTCATGTAATTGTAACTGTTTTCCTTATTTACATTTTAAATCCTCTTGTGTTGTTACATGATGCAGCTAGACGATAACGGATTAACTGGTCATTTACCAGTAGGTGTCAGTAATGAGCCGCGTCGATCTTTCTCTGCATAACCATTTTCAGCCTGCAGACAAAATACAAACTTCATCACTTTTAAAGGCCCGTTAAAGTAATTTATTAAAAAAACGGTGAGAAGTTCATCAGATACCAAAGTGTTAATCAGAATAAAGACCTTATATGCAGCATTCTCCTCCATCTCCTCATCCTCCATCATGGCCTCCTCCTCCTCCTCTAGGTCTTCGTTCAGAGCCAGGCGCATTTCTGGACCCAGGTCCTGCAGAGTCTTCAGACCAGCTTTACAGAGCTACACAGAAACACAAATAAATGCATGAAGGCATACTCGCTGTAGCAGCACCATACACAAATACAGGTCCCAGTTTCTTTCCTAAAGGCATCTTCAGACTTTAGTTGGACTCTAATTCAGTTTTAAGAGTTTAGTTGGACTCTAATTCAGTTTTAAGAGCTCTTTCTCAAAATTCCAAATTGTGTTGGCAAGTGAAACAGGTATTCCAGATGTGCTTTCCCCAGAACATTTCCATGATCTTGCTGAGGTGCGCCCAGGCTAGAGGAGCTATATAATCTCTCAAGAGACCTCCGGGTCTCAAGGGTCTCCACCAAGCTGGGCAATTCTGAAAAACCTCCAAAGTTGTTCAAGAGGAGTTTTTATCAGATACTCTCACCACCTCTATTTAAAGCATCAACAATAATATTCCAAGCTACCTCTGGATGTCTTAGCTCCTCACCTCATCTCTAAAGTTGACCTATTCACCCTACAGAGGAAATTCATTTCAGCCACTTTTATTTGCAGCTTTGTTTTTTCACTACCCAGATCTCATGATGGTAGGTTAGTGCTGGGATGCAGATCGACTGGTAACCGGCAAGCTTTGCCCTCCAGTTCAGCACTCTCTTCAGCAGGAAACAAACATCACAAATCCTTGGGTTAATGTCACCTTCTTACCTTCACATCACTCACAAACAAGACCCCAGGATATTTAAACTGTTTTGTTTGGAGCTTTGGCTTCTTCATTGGTTAAAAAGAACAAAAACATGTTGGGTTACTGCTGCCAGTCTTAATATTGTCCAATACTTTTGGTCTTCATCTTGCCACTTTGAAACCATGCCTTCTGTCAGTAAATAGACAGACGGACAGACCTGGACAGCAGACGGGTTGGGTGAGTCATCCTCTCCGGTCAGATCCCCTTTTTCTTTCCTCCTCCTGAACTTCCTGAAGTAGTCTTGGATTAGGAAAGTGGCGTAAAACTTCCCAACAGTTACTTCCTCCTCTGTGAATGAAGAAGAGAGAGCACAATCTGCAGTACCCTTGTTGAGACTTGCAGTAATAGCACTACATTGTCATGTGAGCAGCAAGAGTACCTTCATGTGGCGGTATGACTTCATCCAAAAGTTTTGGCTTCATTCTCTTCCAGATCTTCTTGATGATCCCCCTCAGCTCTTCATTCTCCTGCTCAGGGTTACCTAGCAACACGTAAATCAGATAAAAGTTATGGCTAAGTGTGGTTATTGTGATTACAGGCTTGTGGCTTATTAACAGGGACTCGTTTCTATTTCTGTAATGATTAAAAACTCAATAATACAGAGAAGCTAAAAGATGACCAAGAAAACAAAGTTTGAGCTCAAATTTACTAATTTAAAATCACTGCATAACAGCATCCTGATGATATACTTTCATTTATTTATTTTAGTCTGCAAAGCAAACAGTTTTTGCACTTTGCAGTCTCACTGTCACAATGCCCAAACTCCAACACAGTGATTCAGACAGGTGTCTGTTTGGTTTATTGTCCCATTCCTGAGAGATTTAGGTACGTTTATATGCAGATGAGTCTCTGTTTTATGTTAAAAATTTAATTATCACTTACAGAGAAGTTTCTGACTCCCTCTTAGCTGCTGCTGGTGTATAAATGCTTTAGTATGTGTCCATTATGAATTTTCAGGTAGTAAAGCTATAAATTTTAAACATTTTCCTGGATAATATTAGCCTTTTAATGCTGTGGTTGAAAAGGAAAGAGGAGCAATGATTTCCTTAAGTCTTTAGTTTGTCCAAAATCACTCCTGTGTGTTTATAGCAGCAGGGTCCTGCTAACACCTATCACATACCTTCAGTCTTGATTTTAAGGGCAGTGCGAACCAGAGCAAATAACGTGGCGTTGAAGGTCACCATCCCATCAGCATTCAGAGGCATGTTCATCGCTACCAGACGCTGAGATGGAGAGGAGGTAAAAACAACTCACAGTTAAATCAAGGCTCTTGAATCCAAGCTCATAAGCTTTTAAACAGCAGCGTGTGACTGTTTTACCTTGCAGGCGACTCTGTGAGGACAAAGCTTCCCAAAACCCAGCGGAGGCTGAATCCTCCTCAGCAGCGCAACAACGTCCAGGTGTTTTATGCGACCTCTGAGAACAAACAACAATCAGGAGTTTTCTGATCATCTCTCAGCTGGAACTTCATTTACTTTCCCTCATGATTTAGGTCAATGAACACTGAAAAAAAAAATCAATTTTCTCCCTCAACATTGAAAAGTCATAAGAAAATTGTAGGGTAGTGAGCCCAGAACATTGCTGTACATTAAATCCAGCTCAATTTATTATTTTTCCAGTTTGAATTTAATTTGCTGCTATTATATTTAAATTACATGTAAATCATTATATATGTTTTATGTTTCTGATCTGACAAATATATGAAAGTTAGTTAACCAGGTGTTATAGCAGAAGTTTCTATTCTCATTGAGAGAATCATCTTTAACTAAAGCTAAAATAAAAAATACATTAAAAACATGAAGATAAAAACACTGAATTAGCCCGGGTACATGTGGAGCACAGATCATCTTACTTGGCCTCTGGATCATATTCTGACCAGATCCTCTTGAACTCGTCCAAATGATGTGGCCCCAGAATCGACCAATCACGTGTCAGGTAGTCAAAGTTGTCCATAATGACAGCGACAAACAGGTTGATAATCTAAGCAAAAGAAACAAGTATATTTAACGGTGTGTAGTTATAAATGCACATATAACTCAATGGCCACTTTATTAAGCACAAACATGTAATTAAATGGACTAATAATGTTCAGTGTTTAGAAATGTCAGCCTTGAGTAAAATAACATCTAAGACAAAGTTGAAGGTGTCTAATATTTGTACTTCTATATGCGTCATCAGTCTGCTCATATTTCCTCATATAAAAATGTGTGTGTGTGTGTGTGTGTGTGTGTGTCCTGACCAGGAAAGCACACAGCATAAAGAAGCTGATGAAATAAACAATGGCGAAGTTGCTGCCGCAGCTGAACTCCTCCCCTGGTTCGTAGTCTGACTCGGGGTCACAGCGTTTACCTGGAAGACTGGCTAACATGATCTCCTGCCATGCCTCACCAGTAGCACACCTGCACACAAACATACCGGTAAATAATTTGAAAATAAGAAATTCTCAGATCCTGCTGTGAGAGAATTGCTTGTGCTTTAAAAACCAGAAAGAAGCAAAGGACCCAGATCAGATCCCTGTGGGACACCAGGAGTGATTTAGTGAGTTTTTGAATGGACAGACTTGAGCACTTGAAATGAAGTTAACTGGACTTTTTTTTGGTTTTTGAAGATGTTTGATCTCTCATGCAAGAGGCTCAGTGAAGAACCTCAGACACCAACCAGGGAGACACAGAATAACATCCATCCATTCTCCCTCAATGGGGACTGGAGCCTATCCCAGCTCTCTTAGGGTGAGAGGCAGGGTACACCATGGTGTACCAGGTCACCAGTCTGTTGCAGGGCTAACACAGAGACAGACAACCATTCGCAATCACATTCACACCTGTGGCAATTTAGAGTTACCAATTAACCTAACCCCACTAACTGCATGTCTTTGGAATGTGGGAGGAAGTCAGAGTACCCAGAGAGGACCCACGTAAACAGGGGGAACATGCAAGACCCTGGCCTGATGATGGAAATAAACTCAGGATCTTCTTGCTGTGAGGTAACAGTGGTAGGACCAGAGGTGGTGTCTTATGGCACCCTTCCCCGGTTGATGGAATCGTCACTCACACCTGACCCCAACATCCCCCATAATAGTGGGGTGAGACAATGTCTTACAGAGAATTCAAACCCTGGCCAGTGCGAGAGTAATGGCCCACTGTTTGCTTCACACCTTGGGTCATGAGGTCCTTCACAACTCACATGAGTAACAGTAGGATGAATAATGGTTTAAAGATTCTCAGTACTGTAAATGGTAACTGCACTAGGAGCTACATACCTGGGACTCTCATTCAGCAGTTTAAGAAAAAGCCTCTTAGATGGGAAGTGAATCTTTTTCACAAGCCAAAAATACAAGCACTCATGATTACTGGGACCTGGATGACCGAGAGAATCTTCACAGACATAAAAGGAGCAGCAGCAGGAGGAGCTGACCTGAAGAGGAGGAGAACGGCCTGAGGAAACGTCTGGAAGTTGTTGTTTCTGTTGATCTGAGTGTAATCCTGCATCGCGATCTTCCCAAATGTCTGACAAATGGAGAGGAGCAGCAGAAGAAAAACCATCAGCAGCTTTAGCATGTCTTTATTGTGACAGGCTTCCGGTGCTCTGAATGGCGACCTTTTGGCTTGAAATGAATGGCTAATTTACAAAATTAAAGGGGTTTCAGGTTATGTGAGGGTAAATGATTCAGCTGTGTTATTTGAATTTTATCCATTAGCACATTGGCCACATTTCTGCCCAAGTCTAGAGACTGGAGGTTACTGTAAGGCAGGGGGGGCCAACTCCAGGTCTTGAGAGCCGGTGTCCTGTAGGTTTTAGATGTGTCCTTGAACCATCACAGCTGATTTAAATGGCTAAATTACTTCCTGAACACTTCTTAAAGTTTTCCAGAGGCCTGGTAATGAACTAATCATTTGATTCAGGTGTGTTGACCCAGGGTGAGATCTAAAACCTGCAGGACACCGGCTCTCGAGGCCTGGAGTTGGCCACCCCTGCTGTAAGGCATCAGCTGTTCTCCTACAAAGCTTTCACAGGTCCAGGTGAACTGGGGTGCACCATGTTTATCCATCTTTAAAAACATTTGAAGTAGACAAGTCCAATGGTTAAGGCAGCATGGAAACAACAGTGTGGAAGACTGTAGGGTTCCAGCTGTGTGTTTACAACCACAGAGATTTTGTAAGGAGACACTAACAACTGAAGTAAAGGCACAAAGAATTAAAGTTAACCAACTAAGATTTAAGTGGGCAAAAAAACAAACAAAACTGTTCAGAGACCTTTTTTAGTATTGTAAAAGGTTAAAATAAATTAAGTCAGAATGATCCATGCAGGTTTACCTGTGTTTAAACTCACCTGCATGCCGATGACAGCGTAGATGAAGAAGATCATGGCAATGAGCAGAGCAACGTACGGCAAAGCCTGCATAGAGACAGGAACAAATTAGGGTCTCTTTTATGCACAAGGCAGCAGAACTACAACATAACACTGCATTATAAAATATAAGAGCTGTGGCTACTGAAGAATGGGCAGCATTCAGCCAGAACTCGAAGCAGATGGGCCTTGAAGTCATTAAGAAATGCCACATCATCTTTCCAGACAATGTCGTTGCTTACCTGTAGCGATTTGATGAAAGTCCACAAGAGTGTACGAATGCCCTCCCCTTTACTAAGCAGCTTGACCAATCGCATTACTCGAAACAGGCGGAAGAAGGTGATTGACACCCTGGAGCTGTCCTCTCCACTCTGAAAACAGAAAAGTTTGCAGATGTAAATAAAAACATGTGTTAATACACTCAAACAAAAACTATTGGCTGTTGTTTTAGAGCTGCAGGATTCCTCCGGGCTGAGCTAAAGCTACACTAAAGGGTGAAGTTAATCTAAACTGCATTTAAAGATGTAGTTTCAAAGGAAGAAGAGTCTTAAACTTCCGAAAGGAAAAACAACACTTCTGTCATGTCCCCCAACACAAAGTAACCAGCCCAAATCTGCTGTAGCCTTTGTCAAGTGTCTTATCAATTCAGTTTGGATTTTGTCTAAAGTGGGACAATTTATATTACTCCAGCAAATCATGCTACAGTTGCCCGTGTTTTTGGTGCTACCTGTTGTTAACAATGGGGGAAAAATTCACAGACAGCAATGATACAATAAAATTTGACAAGTTAAATATCACTGAGTTCAGTTAATGGATCAGAACTTTACTAACAGTAAAATAAAAATGCCCCAGCAGCAGGGACAGTGCTCCAGAAATAACCGAATGAAAAACAAGCGATTTAACTATAAAACAGCTCAAATGTCTGATGTGGAGAAAAATACACATCATAGTCTGCTTTCTCAGAATTAATTATTCTATGCAATAAATGATTTTTTTTTTTTTGTAAAATTGTACATAGCTTTCTCACTGTGGGGAAGCTCATATGGACCCTGCAGCTGTAGTCGACCCTCTGATACTGCAGATTTTAATAAGTTAAGTGTCACAGTTCTGGGTCATTTTGACCCAGCTTTTTCTGTTTCTTATATTTTCGTGTTTTTCTAGATTATGATTTATTATCGGATTCTTGAGTTGTGCTGTTTTGCTTATTATCATTCTAGGTTTGGTTCTGGTCATGAGTTTAGTTCTTAAGGTTTGTTCCCCTGATGTTAATTGTTGTTTAAGTCACTGTCTTACCTGGATTACATATGTTATTTTCTTTCAGTGTATCTCTCGGTGTCAAGTTTGCGTATTTGTGATTTGTTTCTTATTTCCTGTTTTATTTTGATAGTCCCAGTCCTATGTCAGTATATTCAGTTTTACCTCCCCCTGTCTCGTTAGCCCTGATCTCTCCCAGCTGTCTCTCCCTCCTGTTTCCCATTCCCTGATTACTCCCCTGTGTATATAAGCCCTGTGTTTGCCTTTGCTCTCTGTCGTGTTGTGTGTTTGTTATGTCCAGTTTTCCGTTGCCTTGGTTCTGAGGTTTGTTTTGCTTTTGTGAGTTTTGCAGGAATAAAGCTGTGTTTCGAGTTCCAGTCCCATTTTGACAGTCCTGCATTTTGGGTCCTTTGTCCTGCGTACCTGCCACACAGCCTAACCATGTGCTTCTCAATTATTTTCTATTATGGCCCCCCTAGGAAGAGAAAAGCATCTCCCCCCCCACACACACAACTATAAATAGTATAATTTGTCTATAAAATTATAAGTATACCTCTGTTTAACACTTCATCCTATGCTACCTTATATGATGCTAACAGTGCTCGCTCATTTACTGAAGTAGCATTCACAAAACGGGATGATTGTTGGCAATATTCGGAACATTTTCGCTGAAAAAACTCTTGCATTGGGGTGGGTGTAGGTCACACGCCCCCCCCTAGCACCAGACCACGCTCCCTCCTAGGGGGGCGCACCCCACTATTTGAGAAGGACTGGCCTAACGTGACATTAAGAGTAAGAGGCTCCTCCAGCTTAAAGATCCAGTTATTATTTTATCAAACCAGGATTGCATTCATGATCTCACCTCTAACCTCAGGTCAGGTGAGTGTGTGCACACCAGGATTACAGGAGGCAGAGTAAATGAATACAGCATCACAGAGCAAGAGGAAGTGGGCACCATAAATATTTGTATTATTGTATCAGTTATAATGAGATACAATAAAGAGAACTGTTCTAAATACACTTCATGACATAAACACGACAAGAACTCACGCTGAACTCGGTGACAACGATGTCGACCACACTGCCGACCACAATCAGAGCATCAAACGAGTTCCACGCGTCAATAAAGTAATGCTAGAAAAAAGAAAAACAACATTTAGTGAAACTTTATCTCTGTTACCCTGCAGAGAGATTTCAACCGAGAGTTCATTTTTATTAACATAAAACCTTAATCTTCATTGTCATATATTAGTTTAATAACACAGCAAACAGACAAGGAAAACTATCTATTATTATTATTAACAGATTTAACAGGAAGACTGTGTGTGTGTAGCGGATGTACGAAGATCTTTAAAGAGGTGCGTTTGGTTTCCTCACCTTTATTCTGAGAGCGGCCAGCTTGAGCAGCATCTCCAAAGTGAAGAGTCCAGTGAAGACCATGTTGAGGATGTCCATGATGTAGCTGAAAGTTTTGGACTGTTCATAGTGCTGCAGGAGACAAAGAAAAGTAGACAGAATAGGTTTCAGTCACGAGGAAACGTCGTTAAAAAAATCAGAGAGGAAACTGAAATATTATGAACCTGAATGGCCAGAGTGACGGTGTTGAGAAGGATCAGGACAAACATGACGTATTCAAATCCTGTCGAGTTGATGATGGACCAGAACTTATACTGAACCGGATTCTTCGGGATGTAAAGCTTCAGAGGCTGAGCCTTCAGAGCGTACTCCACGCACTGACGCTGGAGGGGGCAGGAAACCATTAACAGCACTCCAACAATGCAGCTACGACTAATCCGAACGCAAAAAATGTGAAAATATAATTATGATGAAAAATATGCTGACTTCATATGATGACTTAATTCGACTTAAGTAGACTTCAACGACTGGCGATTTGGGTTTTAACTCACTGTTGTTACATCATTTTAATCATTAAAGATTTTCAATTCGAATATTTTATTAATCAAGATGTTAAAAACAAATCACCTGATGATTTAAAAATGTTTAAATTTAATAACAAAAGCAACAAAAATATATATATTTTTAAAAACAACTGTGTAAGAAACTCCTTTGTTTACAGTGAAAGTGACATAAAAATAACATTTTATGTATTTTCTACAGAAAATGGAACAACATTTTTTTTGTTATAAGAGTTTCCAAAATTAAATATTGAGATTTATCAACTATTTGTTTTTTACAAGTACAATCTGTTACCTTTGGATTTGAACGTACTAACTTTAACATGTATGAATATGAATGTGTTTATGCTACAGACAGGTGGGTTTACCTGGTTCTTGTCCAGCTCACAGTTCTTATATTCTTGCTCTCCCTGTTCTCTGAAGGTGATGATGACAAAACCCACAAAGATGTTCATCATGAAGAAAGCGATAATGATGATATAGACGATGAAGAAAATGGAAATCTCCACCCGGTAGTTGTAGATGGGACCGGAGTTCTCGCCGTTGGCGTCAATGGCTTTGTAGAGCAGACTGAAGACAGAAGGGTTGAAATGTCAAAGTTGGTTCTGCACAGACGGTTAAAAATCAAAAAACAACACAAAACTGAACACTCACGCAGGCCAGCCCTCAAAGGTGGACACGGTAAAGAGTGCCATCATCCCCATCAACACGTTATCAAAGTTAAAGTCGCTGTTCAGCCAGATTCTCTCTCTGACCATCGGGTGGCTCACGTCTCCATCTTTGTACACCACGAAGGTCCCTCTGAACACACGCACACGCACACGCACACGCACACGCACACACACACACGACGCCAACTTTATGTTGTGTTCTGGATATTTAATCATGAAGTGAACACGGCACACAAAACATACCAAAAGCTCTCAAACCAACTATTCACCTTAGATTTAACCAGTTACATTGAGGGGACTCACCGTGCGGTTACTGTGTAACCTTGGTTCTCTTAGTGAGAGACTATCTCTCCACACCGTTACATATTCCATATGTACGGGGTATGACCCCCCTTGGTCATGGCGTGTGGAAACTTCTTTAAGACACTCCGGCTCGCCCGGCCACGCCCAACAGCTGACGTATAAAACAGCTGTGCAGACCTGACACCGGTGATAGTTTGATCGGAACACGTCTCCGAGCGGCCTAACGGTGGAGAGATAGTCTCTCACTAAGAGAACCAAGGTTACACAGTAACCGTACGTTCTCTAGCATATCAAGACTCTCTCTCCACACCGTTACATATTCCATATGTACGGGGTAACTCTGTAAGACACCCCACGAGGAGACATCAAAGCGAACCGCATGAGAG
>VUQR01002906.1:3707-49603 GCA_015108515.1 Hemichromis elongatus
CAATTCCTGTTTTTCTTGAACTTGAAACCCAAAATTTACCTACAGTAGACTAAAAATTACCCAGTAGCCGAAATTTACACTTTCATGATTTGATTTAAAGTGAACTAAAGTTTTGGATTTGTTGTTTAACACCAATATAGAGTAAAATTTGAATAAATGAATGTCCAAGTTTAGTGACTTTCCTATATCTGTGTTTTTAAGTAGTGAAGCCAGAGTCTAGAGACCCTCACCAGACCTCTCGTTTCCCTCCCGTGACCACAACATCGTCTCCAGCTTACTCAATGTCTGTCATCGTCGTTATCCTGACAGCTCTTGCAACTGCAGTCTTTCTTGCTGTTGTCATTCTTGGCTGTCGCAGATGGAAGAAGCAACTGAGGAATCGGAAGAGGTAAAAAAAAAGAGTCTAAAGATGGAATATGTTTCTTTATCTATTGTCTGTTTTTATCCTTTTGATGCTTACGCTTATATTTATTTTTTTATTAGGAGAGTAATAGAGACCCCGATGTTGAACGCCCTTCCATCAGAGCTATTGCTCGATCGACTCCACCCTAACCCCATGTACCAGCGTGTTCCCCTGCTGCTGAACTCAAAACTGTTGGCCCTTGAGTATCCCCGAAACAATATTCAATATGTCCGAGATATTGGAGAAGGGGCCTTTGGACGAGTTTTCCAAGCCAGGTGAGAAAGAAGAGTGAAACGGGTTCTACTGTATTTATCCGACTGGACAACAAAATGAGAGATGGACAAATATGATAAAAAGAGAGATTAAGGGGAAGCAAGACCTGCACACTAATATTTAATATTGTCATGTCATAATCATAATCGCAGCCAGGGGCTAAGCTGATGATGCTGATATATCTAAGGCAGAGGAAAAGAGGAAGGGAATGAGACAGAGAGAAGGATGAGATGGCTAAACAAGGTCACTGGTCATTTTGAGAACTGCTGCGTCATTCACAAAGTCACAAGGCAAGCTGTTACAGGTGCCACTTTCACTGCACACTGAGCCTGTTTACTGGAAGATATGAATGTGGCAAACGTGTCTCTTTAATCACACTCAATACCAGAGCAGGGTAATGCAGTAGTTTTATTTCTAAAAAGTCATAAATCTGTCATGAGCACAAATATTATTTTTTCCAGGCTTGATAGATAGCAGTCGTCAGAAGTTTGCAGTGCTCATTATCAGTCAGAATGTTGTAA
Source organism: Hemichromis elongatus (assembly GCA_015108515.1). NCBI lineage: Eukaryota > Metazoa > Chordata > Actinopteri > Cichliformes > Cichlidae > Hemichromis > Hemichromis elongatus. Next base: position 4,905 of record VUQR01002906.1, read on the forward strand.
TATTGGTGTAATCTGCTTAAATTCATCATGATTTCATGAAACAAACATAAAGCAGAGTCACTGAAAACTTATCAAACCACTCTTTGACAGTTTTTAATGGTTTACTAAAATAACCCAAAACCAGTTATTTGTTGCTTATAATTCACAAGATTACTTATTACAGCAGAAGTGAACAAAGTTTAGATATTCTAGATTTACATCATATAACTTTGTTAGACTTGCTGTTATTATTGCACCACATATGATATGACCATATGATGTCATTGACTTTGCTAGAAAATAAAGAATGTAAAGCTTACTGCTCAAACTGCCTGTTCTGAAAGCTAAAACATGAAGGAAAAAAAAGGAATCTCAATTTAAATTGAATTTCCAATTGTGTTGTAAATAACATGATTATAACAAGTCAACTCACAGCATCACATGCTAGACAGCATTTGAGAAGCCACATAAATGTAATGCAATAGATAATTGGAGGCGTCAAATTACACCATATGATAGCTTGGTCACAGAACCGTACAATAATAGCATGCAGCATTATGACAGTAGCACGTGTAGTGCATAGTCAGTCAAATCTGAGAGATGTCATTAGGGCTAGATGATAATCTCTCGATGATCTCGAAAGGTGCAGTATATGGACACCTCTGGGAACATAATGCATGCACCAGCTTACGTGAACACAAACACATACTCTAATGCACGCATTTTTATGAATATACAACTATGATATGAAACCTCTAGGAGTAAACTCATGTGCACATTAAGTACAGTATGGATTTGTTCGTACAACGTAATACAGATGCATCTAAATCTAAATTAAAAGCCAATACAGGCTGTGTGCGCATTCACTTAGCAAATACATGACTATAGAGTGCATTTAATCATTTCTGACACACACAAACACACACTAACGCACAGACACACAGCCTCGTGAAAGATAGTTACTTAAATAGACCTGAGGAAAAAAATAACTTCTTCTCTGACATCAGCGCTTCAGTCTGTTTTCTGTCCCATGTGTGCAACTCTAAAGTATGTCTGTGTCCGAGCGTGAGACCTTTACATTACATTTGTTGTTGTTTTTTAAGCAGATGGATGGATTGATTTTTTTTTTTTTAATTTGGAGAGTGGGGGTGGGTGGATGGGTGGGGGGCGGGTGTTGTGTCCACATGTTATCTACTTTAGGAGACATCATTTTGCACCTGAGCCAACATAGGAAGTATTTCTCTGTAGAACTTTTGTATGTATGTATAAATGTGTGTTTCAACCATATTTCTCCCACTTAAACCGCTGTGTTGTTATTCTCAGATACTTGTGAGTAATGCTAAAATACACATTTGAAACATATGGTTACAAAAGTCTGGTTTATGCATTAATGACAAAATCATTAACAATAAAATACAAATAACAATAATATAATATTTTGATGCTCAGTTTGTGAATATATTTGTGCGTGTGTGTTTCAGAGCTCCAGGCCTGCTACCTATGGAGTCTTTCACAATGGTTGCTGTGAAGATGTTGAAGGAGGAAGCCTCAGCTGACATGCAGAATGACTTCCAGAGAGAGGCAGCACTCATGGCCGCATTTGACCATCCAAACATAGTTCGACTCTTAGGTTAGTGTGTGCTTGTGTGCAAATGAGAGAGAAAAAGTGTGCAAGCAAAAACCTGGTTTCCAAAGAAACAGCAGTCACAGATGGAGTTTACATTACATTACATACAGTTTACTTCAGGGAGAAGTAAAGTAAGAAAAGTAAAGTGGAAGAACAGAAACACGGAAAGGGAGGAAAAAGAAATCTTAAACAAGGTGGAAAAGACAGAATAGGACGTGTAAAAACTGATAGAAATCAGCATTTGTTTTTTGGTTTTATGACATGAAAGTGTTTTTAGGTATCTAAAATGAAACAGTTATTTAAAAGAAGCCGGACCAAACAAAAATCTATTGAAAAGAATGCTTTTCAACTCATGCAAGAGTCTTTTGGGTCATTTAAAATATAATTTCTATTCAGTTGTCAGTTTTAACCCGCTTATGTTAAGCAACAATTTAACAATAAACTTTCAAACAACTGTAGAGCTTTCATTAAAAAAAAAAAAATTGCTTTTAAGTATTTCCCTGAGTCTGATTTTCCAAAAAGCAGTTTTTCAGAAAGTATTCACTCTCCTCAGATACTTTCTTGTTGTCTTTTTCCCGCTGTGGACCTATTAAAGTCCAGGAATAATCCACATAGTGCTGTTTGCCAGTAACAAGTGCTAACCAACAACTAATGTGCCTTTGTTGGCCAACGTAAAACAAATGTGCTCTATTAAAATTCTGTATCTTCACTAATGCAGTTTATCTAATCTAATACAAACAGCTCACATCCATATTTCCAGGAAGACATTTGGAGATACAGCATAGCTGGTGCGGTCAGCAAATAAACAGAGCTGTTGATCACTGGCTGTCCTCAAAGAAGTTTTCTTTTGCAGCTCCAGTCGTTGTGCAATATATTTCTTCAAAATTAGCATTCAGTCACTCCCTCACTCACAATCACTGCATTATCTGGTATTTTCTGTTATTATCTGAGTGACATTCATTTTAGATGACTCATATGGAGAGTGACACTGACAGCAAAGACTCATGTGTGCGTGAAACCGGAGTTGATTAGATTATTTCCTTAACCTTTAATTACCCTTTAGACTAATAATACAGCCGTAAATCATGTGCAGAAATATATGCATCATCCAAAACACGAATGTGTCAGAATTAGATATACCATAAGTCTACATGTCAAGACTTTGTTTCATGTGTGGCCTCTGTCTTCTATATATATTTAGCAATGAGGGAAACATTTTAATCCAGCTACCGTCCTTCAGCAGAGGTCACTACCTCTAAATTACAACTTGTTTCCCCCCACCTTGTACACAGAAGCATATACGCCCAGTCATCTTCTCTCACACACACACACACACACATACAAGTGAACATGGCCCCCTCCTCCCCTCTAAAGTTAATTGTAAGCATGTTGCAATCACATAGTTTAAAAAAAAAGAAGCGAACTACAACCAAATACTTCTGGCTTCAGTTGTTCAGAAAGTTTAATATAAATCAGAATAATCTGGATTTGGATCAAGAAATCTCACATTTCACGATACAGGATCACGTATTCAATCCCACTTTTCTGCCTGTACAATTATGTCAACAGATGAGTGCATACTTTGTAAAAAGTTTATGCTCATCACTCAGTAAAAAAACAAAAAAAACATTTAAATTTCTTCATCTGTTCTTTATCTTTACCAGATGAAAATGTCTTTAGTGCATTTTCATCTGCTACGGAAGAGAAACTGTGCTTGGGATTGTCTCAGTTCATTGTGTGATTTTAATTGTAATGATGAAATTAATTCATATTTATAAATAATTTGATTTTACATCAAATAATCCAAGTTTTCTCAATCCTAAATTCCTGAAATAACTGTGTGATCAAAATAACAATAAAAAACAAACCAACAAAGAGTTGATTACATAAGCTTGTTTTGTTCCTGAATCCTGGAAATTCTGAACCTATTTAGACATTTTTGATCCAATCAGATAACAAATATCTAATTAGATTGAGTCTGGTCAACTGTGGACTGAACTACACTGTTCCAGCTCTGCGTTCCAACACTGCACTGTACCTATGAGCACTCCTTTACTGGCAGTGGACATCCCTGGAGGGTAGTGCTAGATTCAGTCCAAGAGCTTACAATGCAATGATTTTCCATCTAGGTAAATAAGTCCCGTCATTGATTTCCCCAAAATTCAACATGACACATTTCATAATTTGTGTGGCTTTGGAACCTCAAGACGAAGGGGAAATAAATGCTACTGGGTTTGAACAAAGTTTAATTTGATTTAAAATGACTGGCCTACCAACGGGTCATTGAGCTTCCAATTTTTTTTCACTGAAAAACAGAAGCAATACTAAATGCAGTCAATCAAAATTATAACTGCAGCCAATGATAAATTGGTACATTTCACTGCACTAACTGCATAAATAAAACTTTTTATGTACTAAAGTGGAAAGAAAAGAAGAGTGAACTGAAACCACTGTTTGAATAAAGTGGGGTATTTCTGTTCATCTAGTGATATATTTTTAACTTCCAATGAAAAGAACAGAAACTTGTCTGTGAACCATACGGATGGCAGATCGGAGGGCTATTGAGGCTCTGCAAAGTCTTGGCACTGTGTGCTCACAAGCTGCAACAAGTATTCACAGGAATGGAAGAACAAACAAGCAGACAGACACTCTTTTATAGAGTTGTAGTAAATGGGGAGGAAATAAAGTAGAATGAATTTTCTTACTTTTGCCAAGATGCTGTACCACCAAATAAATCATATGCTTGATTTATTTATTTATTAATAAGTTGACATCTCACTCCTGCAGTTTGAGTTGTTGTCCAATAGGTATGGACGTTTTTCATGCCCACTATCTTCAGTATAAATTGGCATTTAACAAATACATCCATGCTGTTTTAAAGATACTGTGGCACTTTCTGTCCTCATCAGACATCCAAAGCCTGTGGATGCCCTTACTGTTAAAAAATGTAAACACAACATTTCAAATAACTTGTATTAATCACAAGTGATATTTATATCATGAGCAACCCCAGTCATACCACTTTAAATTTAATAATCTGCCTTCATTTGCATCATTTCCCCTAAAACATCTCAGGAAATAAAAGTCCAGAAAAAGCAGAAACTTAATTTGCCAAATATAAATACACAATATTTATATCATAGACCCACTAAAGCAGAAGTAGAAACTGAGGCATGGCTTATTTGTGAGTACATACCCATCAGACGAGGTCTCATTTGTGTTTATGTCTTGGAAATAAGGTTTTTTTGGTAGGTGAATGAATTGATTAAGTGATTCTGTAGAAGAATTTTTTTTTTAGTGTTTTCATTGATGGGACTGATGTGTTTATTGTAAATATTCATGTTTGTTGTTTAAAATCTTCTGTGGTGGGAAAATCAAAAGCTACAATTTATATCATAGGCAATCAAATAGAGTTTACTGTGTGCTCTCTCCTCAGGTGTGTGTGCAGTGGGTAAACCAATGTGTCTGATGTTTGAGTATATGGCCCATGGTGACCTCAATGAGTTCCTGCGTCGCAGATCTCCAACCCAGTCAGTGCGCACGCTCAGCCGTGCAAGCTTGTCGGGTCACAGTTTCTCCTCTGAGCTGGAGGCCGGGCCTCTCTCCTGTACAGAGCAGTTATTGATTTCCAAGCAGATTTCTGCAGGAATGGCTTACCTGTCCGAGCGTAAGTTTGTCCATCGTGACCTGGCCACACGCAACTGCCTGGTTGGAGAGGAAATGGTGGTAAAGATTGCAGACTTTGGCCTCTCGAGAAATATCTACTCAGCTGATTACTACAAAGCCAATGAAAATGATGCCATCCCCATTCGCTGGATGCCTCCAGAGTCTATATTCTACAATCGCTACACTACAGAGTCAGATGTGTGGGCCTATGGTGTGGTGTTATGGGAGATCTTCTCCCATGGGATGCAGCCATATTATGGTATGGGTCATGAGGAGGTTATTTACTATGTGAGGGATGGTCACATCCTTTCCTGTCCTGAGAACTGTCCTTTGGAGCTGTATAATCTGATGAGGCTCTGTTGGAGCACACACCCATCAGACAGGCCCAGCTTCAGTAGCATACATCGGATACTAGAGCGGATGCATCAGAACAGACTAAGCATGAATGCTGACACTGACGCAGATGCTGACTGTTAACTTGCTTTTCCTGTACAAAAAGCCATTGATTTGCTGTTTTTATTGATTTCATAATTACTTAATTTGGACCCAAGCACTCAGTGCTGGGGAAAATTTTTTTTTGTCTCTTTCATGATTTCTTATTTTATTTTTTTTTAATTGATTTTAATTTTAGTTCATTTTTTCATATTTGTGACACTTAAATGTTTCACTTGATCAACCAAAGTTAATTTTAGACCAAAATAGCCAAAGCATGCAGTTATTAAATGATGCTTTAATTTGTATGTAAAAAAACATAATTGTCCCCTAAATCTAATAACTGGTTGCACTACTTTTGGCTGCAAGAACTTGTACGACGATTTGGAAGAATTTTTTGCCCACTTTCCTTTGAGAATTTGTTTAAATTTATCGGAAGGTTTTCTAGCATGAGCATTTTGCCTAAGGCGATGCTATACCACGCCAAAACCTTCATTCTGTGTGATCTCGGTAGGCTGGCCACTCCTGGAAAGTTTCAGGACATTCGTGGATAATGACTTTCAATGTGATTTGCTGGAGTCCTAAAGCTTTAGAAATTTTTGTGTAACTCTTTTGAGATTTATAGATGAATGTGTATTCAATGCATTTGCTCTCATTTTTTCTTAGGTTTCTTGAGATCCTGGCATGATTTATCACATTTTAAGGACATGTAGCCTATTTCATTCAATCAGACGGGTTCTAGTTAAGGTTTTTATTTAACATGTCTGGTGTGGTCCAGGATGGGTGTGGGCTGTGAAATTGAACTCAGCTTTAATATATATGAATATGATTAGTCTCCCCTCCCACAGAGAGCAAGTGTTATGGCCCAGTGGGGGCCAGACCACAACATAAAGGTGATCCATCCTCGTCAGACCTGAGGCAGCCACATCACAGATTTGCTACAATTTTAAAATGATGTTTTTTAAGAATATGTTATTTTTTAGGTTTGAACACTAGTAAGGAGCTGGGTGTAACTTCAGGGTGGACCATATAATTCAGTTCAATTCAATTTTATTTATATAGCGCCAGATCACAACAACAGTTGCCTTCAGGTACTTTATATTGTACAATAGTACATAAACAACCAACAAAAGGAAACTATCTGAAATATTTATCAAATTCATCCAATTTAAAAAAGAAAGAAAGAAAAAAAGCAAATTACAATTACTGACTTCCCAGAAGATAAGGAAAGAAAACTATAATGAAAAATAAAAAGGCTGTCCACCACTACAAACTCCTTGACTTAACAATCAGCATTGGTTGGGATGAGCAGAACATGAATGAACAGTAGTCCATGGGAATGTCATCTTATATGTCCTTTCCATTCAGGTAACCAATCGGTATTGTCCGTCTTCTGGGTCCGCCAGTCATGGAGAGGCATCTGAACACTGTTATTTACATAATAAGCAGCACCTTACCTAACGGCGAGTACGTAATCTTTTAGTTTGTTTCCTTGTTAGCAGTCTAGGGTCCACAGTTTTCAAGATATCATTTTCAAATTTTGTGTGATGGTAACATCACAATAACAGCCTGAGCTGATTTAATTTATGGTAAAAATCGGGTCAAAGTCACAGCAAATGTAAAACCGTTTAGACTGCTTTTGATAGCTTTTTTCACTTGATTAATAAAATCATCACTTTGTCTAATATTAAATTTGGTTGATTATGATAAAAAAACAAATAGCAAATAAACAAAACTAAAAATAAAAAAAACTTCTTGCATGACTGTACTTTGAATGCTCAGATAGTTAAGTATTTGCAGTCATTTTCTTTTTGTAGTTTGTCTGTTCAGGACTCCAAACATGGCCATATTGTAGTCATTTGTATGTTGCTACTTCAGAAGTCGGGTTTCAGTTTCTGACTGTTTATCGGGAGCTGTCCATCTGACGGATTCAATTTAATTTTCAAAAATGTTAAACCTGAGACAGTGAACTCACCCCAGAGCTTAAAACTCCAAACTTGGCAACTAACTATACAGCTATACCATGGCCATTTTAGCAATAGTTGCTCTTGCACCAACTTTTTCTTTTTTTCCTCACTTGAGAGTTTTTTGTAAATGTTGATGAAAATTTAGTAAATGCTCTAATTAGGCTCAATGTGACCATGAAGTTCATCGGCCACAAAGACAATCTACACTTGAAAAGTCATTTCTTTAACAGTTTAACAGAAAAGGATTGTACACAACCTTTCTCTTAAAGTCAGCTTGCTTATTCCACAGTGGCACACAATCACTTTAAATCACTGATGATTGTTTTGTAAACAAGTTGGTATTCCACTACAGGGCATTCTGTTTTTATTTTTGGTTGGTTGGTTTTTTAAATTTTATAGATGTGTTTTTGATTGTTATTGATATTTCTTGAACATATGAGCAAATTACAGTAAGCATAAGTTGATTAATTCTTCTCGTATTTACATTTCTCATAAAGAGTCATTCTCCTGACTTAAACAGACTCCTGTATGTGACAAACTGCCAACATGTCTTTACATCCTCATTCTGAAAATATAAATCTAGAATTGAAGCTTATTAGGTCATCTGGGTTAGAGATCATACTTAGTACTTGTACTTTTTAACTTTCTTTTTTGATAAATATTCCATTTGGGTTACATTAATAAAATAAAAACTAAGATATTCATATAAAAATAAAATGTTGATTTTGTCTGACTTGCCTGACTTTGCCTTGTTTTTTGTATTTGTTGCATTATATCAATAATATTTTGTTTTTTTGTCTTTTTCCTTTTGTTTGCCATACATAATTCACACTAAGTATATTTCTTTGTATTTGCTTGCAAATAAACAGAATTATTGAACAATTTGTACATCGGATCTAAATGTGACTATTTTTTTATTCATCTTTTTTCACAAGGTCTGCATGCATCTGAATTTAGGAATTTAGAAAGGGACATTTAAACTTGCCATCATACTTAACCCAAAACATCTCTTCAAAGAAGAAAACCAAACAATGTCCAGAATTTCTAACATCCGCCATCACTTTGAAAGGTGTGTTGATCCAGTTCAAGAGCTACTGATTTTATCACTGGTAGAGTTTTCTCTGAGCCCAAACTGTTCTATATCTTATTTTATGTCATTGCAAGTCTCTCTTTATACAAGTCCCCTAGTAACTTACTATGTCAACGTTGCATTTTTTTTTTTGGTGTTGTTGTTGGTTTTTTTTCCTCACTTCAAGAGGGTGCATTAGAGAAACTGTGGTACTCAAAGCATTTTTACTCTGAATTTCTATGTGCATGGCACGAAGCACTGTTTATTGTTTTGCATTCGTACAACTTTATCAAAATGTCTGTGTTTGCATCTCGGTGCACAAGTGTGTGTGTATACAAGTTAAATGGAGGACATCTGTGTGTGTTGTGGGGGATGCCTAATTGTAAACTGTTTAGATTAGACTGTATGGAGTCTGGCCTTGGACAGTCATCTGTCTTTTTCTTGATCTACACTTTGGCTCAGAGTATTTCAACACTACCTCCACATCTTCTCTACCTATGAATACAATACAGAGACAATAGTACAATGGTGATCACATTCATTATAAACATGCTATTTCAGAATACATGCTCATCACGCAATGCTTTTATTTTTCATTTTTAATCCTAATCAACTTGTCATTCTTAAACTGTTTTGTTAGTAAATCCTGTCATTTTCGGGTCAAATCTTCAATTTTGACCGGAACACTACAGTAAGGGGGGTGGGGTGGTGGGGGGGCACCACAACTGGAGGGTTTATAAAATGCGTAACAGAAGTTTTTTGTGTTTTTTGTGCGTATAACCACATCAACACAACAGATGCAAAGCATTTTGTTGCTCTTCTTTGGGGTGCTGTCCACAGATGCAGATTAAATTTATTTCACAGGCAACTCTATCAGCCCTTAAAAATGCCTCTGCGTAAGATATGTACTTTTTAAACAACACTGACACTTAATCCTGCAGGTTTATCTATTTTGTCAAAGGTCAGCACTTTCAGGATGGTTTGGAACTCTTGAACAAGTATTCAAAGGTCAGAGTTCACTGAAGTTGAAATCTATACAAAAGAGCCATGTGAATGTACTTCCTAATTTCCTTCCTATTTTCCTCCAAGAGTAAATCCATGATTGTGTTGTTTTGTTTCTTTTCTGCAGCAGTTGCAGTCATTTCCTTGTCCTGTCTCTATCCTCTTTGTTTTGTAAGTGTTTTTTTTTTTTTTCAGTGTGCTGCACAGCCAGCAGCTGATCCTTACTGGGAGGTAACACTTATTCACAGTAAATTACTAAAATTGAATTATTTTTGTGGCATCATGAAAAACAGATCTTCATGTCTGGCAGTCAGATGTTATTATGGATAAGAATCACTTCCTGTTTTGTCAAAACTCTGTGTTAGTGTAACAGAGGAAGCTGGTATTTTCTAAATGTTCTGGATGTGAGCTGTTCAGCAGATTTTTAATGTCTTGTAGACTTTTCCATCTTTTATCAATGTAGCTGGCAACAAGATGCTCAAGTCTATTCATTAAAGTCATTATCCAAACATGCAGCAGGATATTTGACTAATGGGAAAAATTTTTCACTCAGCAAACCATGGCAGGAACTATGGAAAGTGTCTATATTGACTTTGTGACGAAGATTTTACATCCCCTCTCACTCAGCAACCATGCAGAGAACTTCCTGCGTGGCCACACTGGCCCTGATTGGCCTCTTTGGGCAGCAACAGGAAGTGAACAGACGTATATCAGTCAACTGGAGGCTACCACTCCAACGCTGTGGAACAAAAAACATAAAAGAGTGAATGCACACACATACACAGAAGGGGAGAACATGTTGTTTTCCATGGAAACATCACTTTGAGTTGCAAGAACTGCTGCATACTTTATGTCACACACGACACAGACTCTGACCACTCTTACAGTATTATTAAAAATACAGAAATGCTGTATTTGTACTTCATATTGTCTCTGTTTTACAGCTGTAACCACATGCATACCTGCATTAAATGTGCTACAGTAAAGATGCAAATTTGACCTCTTTTCCACCAATGCCACAGCAGTGCTGGTTCAACGCTAGTTCTTTAATGAGGTCTTTCTTTCAGAATTTGGGGCTAATCATGCCAAACAGAATATGTGGGCTACATCTGGTTAATTTTTGATGTATCATATCTTGTAGCCACTGATGCAAATAGTTTTTTTTTTGGTGGAAACACATAGAGATGGTTTTAGACTGGGAATTGGCATTGTGTCAATAGAAAATTTTGTCACAAATTAAATAAATAGTTTTCCATATGTTCACCGGATAATCACTAAGTTTTGTATTTCAAAATAATCAGCCTACAGAGGCAAAGGCCAGTATGGACTAGATAGAGTCTAAAGTAGTCGTTTAATTGTAGTCCTACATAGTTATAACATTATTAAAATGAGGAAACCTATTCCACTTTATCAATCAATCCAAATCTTTATTTTGAACATATACGTAATGATTGTTAATACATATAAAAAACAAATAAACATGAAATCACTGAAAGGTATCCTATAAAGGAGGACATAAAGAAAATACAAAGACAAAATGTTACTCCAAAAATGTCCCGTTCAAAAAGCAGTAGGAGGAAGCATATGCTTATCATTCCCTTCCCCCGTTCAGCTCATCCTATATATCTTTCATGATTATACAACCTAACATATACAAATATGCTATAAATAAATATGCCTGTCTAATACTCATTTTACATTCCAAAATCATCTAAGATGACTTCAAGTTATGGCATCGCATGTGTCTTACTGAAATGTCAACACTTGGGGTGGGTGGGCCTTCTTTCCTGTTTCACTGACAAAAGTTCAGCGTAAACCAACCCCAAACTGTCTGCCAAATATGAGCCAAGTCCAGAAACACTGCCTCAGGAGACTGTGTAAGCTTTGGGAACTTATTCATTCAGCATTTTCTCACTATGCAAAACAGTCGCACACAGACAGCATTGAGAAGAAATGTGTTCCTCTTCCAACAATAAATACACAGTCGCACACAAATTTCTGGTAACAGTTAAGGCTGCCCAAATTATGTTAGCAGGCTCATTTTGCACAGACTATTTGGCCTGAGGAAAAAATGACAACAAAAATAACAACAATAAACGCCTGTGTCTTTCTGCGTTCCCCATTCTGACGTGTTTGGACAAAAGCACAAGTATTGGCAGGAAATCAAACACAACAATCGTAGTACGATAGCGTCTTTGTTTTGTTGTTTGTTTGTTTATTACATAGGTGCTTCATTTCATTTAATAAATCACACTTTCACCTGGAGGGAGACTGATGTTTTTTATTGTTGCTGGAGTATCAACACTCTGACTTTGGTTGGACATTCATTGATATTGGACTCTAAAGTACAGATAGTATGGAAATCACAATTGTATTTATTTTTTCCACTATTACTTAAGAATATAAAACACGTGGTACATTTTTGTTTGCTATGTTTCACTTTGGAAAAACAAAAATGTTCACATCTACAGATTTGTTATTTGTTTTTGTTTATTTATTAAATACATCAGGGTTTTTTTTTTGGTATTACAGAATGTTTCTGAAGTGCAACACACGTGTTTGTGTCACGCAGCTTCAGTTGAAGGCCACAGCAAACACTGCATACATCATCCAGACAAAATAAGAAGCAATCAGGGTGCAACGGCCATGATGTTATAATCTAAGGCGATAAAAGTCATCACACCATTTTCAGGGCAGTTTCAGGAGGCCCGTTGACATCTGTAGCTCTCTCTCGCTCTCTTTCTCACTGATGCTTGCATTTATACAATGGCTAACAACTTTGGATTTGGTAGGTTGATGGCTGCAATCTGTGTTAGCTGCATCCTTCGACTTGACCTCTAGATGCCACTAAATCCTACACAGCTTCCTTGTGAAACATATACAGGACTGGTGCATAAGCAAGATTAAAAAAGTAACTTTTTTTTTACTCTTCTCAGTGCTGCAGTGTTGTACACGTGCAAACAGACAGCACTGATGGGTGTGATTGGAGATGTTCTAAGCTTGAACCTTTCAACCAGAAGAGGGTGAAACACTGCTGCTGTTAATTGACTTTTAATGGACGTGAACTGAAAGGCACTGCACTCATAGATATTGAATTTTGCATCACAATCAAGTTAATGTTGCTGTGATAGTGTTTATAGGAAAGTCATTATTTAGGATCACAATACAAATGGCATAAAAAAAAAACCCATACAAACAAGCCTACAGTACATCTGGACAGAATATAACAGTGAAATTTACAGACACAAAACATGTTTCCCTTTGGTGATTAACTTTGCATAATATATTTTATATATACATATTGTACACACATACTTACAAAGATAGACAAACTGACACACTGGTAAACAGAGACATTGAAAGTTTAGTTGGTTTGATATAATAAATTGAATTAAGACTTAAAAGAAATGTTACAGTGAATGTTAAATATGGAGCGTCGGGTCCAAAGCCATAAATTGACAAAATCTGGTCAAGGTTTTTATGACATTAAAGTGTGAAAGCTCGACAAATTTAAGACAACAAGATTGCTGTGGGAGATTGGTTCCTCAGAATATTTGTCTCATTTAACAATGTAGAAGCACAGCTAGAGATAAAAAAGCACCAACACGATAAGGGAAATGGCTAATAACAGTGGTGACTAAGGTGCTCTTAGACCACAGTGCTTTATGTCACACATGCATTAAAAATTTGTGTTGCAGAATGATGGTGAAAAAAAAAGAACAACCTTTGTATGTATAACACAACATAAATTGCCTGAGTATAAGGCCAAACACACCTGGTGACTTCATGTTAATTCTGCAGCTGAAATTCCAGAAAAACATCTGGCTTCCTGGAAAATATTTGACTGTACTTTTGGCAGTGATTCTCACTTTGCTGCCAGTTTTTGGGAGGTTTGTCTGTCTATTTTGGCCAAAATGTGTTTTCATTCAAAACAATCAGTTTGCAATTTTTAACAATGTACATCATAGCATTCCCATGCTGGATATCAGCTGGCACAAAATCCCAAATTAATGAGAGCACTTGTGGAAATATTACACCATTCAACACTACATTGGCTCAACTCTGGCTCGTGAGTCAGTCATAAAGGCACCCTAAGGGGGGAAGATAAGAGTAGACTTTAATTTGTCATTGCTGTCTAAAAACAAAAATAAGCTACCAGTAATACTTTTAATGTAAGCGTCAACTGTCTCTCTTACGGAGACACAAAATAAAACATGTTTTGGTTGGACATCTGTTTACTTCATGTCAGTGCTGGCAGTGTTACTGCAAGCTAACATCTATCCAGGTCATTCAGATTTTGTTAAACAACTGCAGCATTTGCTAAGGCTTAGTGCATTTCTACGTCTGTGAGGTTTTAGTTCAAGAATTCTCTAAACAATTAATTCAAATTCTTTATTTCTAAGTCTCCTTTTCTAAGTTTTTTTTTTCTTATGGAGGTGAAAAAAACAAACAAAACAAAACTGAAGAGCACTGCTTTTGGCTAGCTTTGACTGTGCACCACTGAAAAATTACAAACTGCCCTAAAAGTGTAAACCTTTGAGGAATTTGACACAACAAACTGCACAGCATGCTGATAATCAAGGTTATGTTGTGAGTCATTAGCCATCCCAATAGTGTAGTCATAGCACTGTTGTGCCTATAGCCTGACCTGACACAGTGGCTAGCATGGCTACAGAATCAGTCATAAAGTCCAGGTTTAAACCAGCCATTCTTGCTATTTTTCTACCTCGCTTGGTATGAACTCACCAGAAGTGAGGTTGGTAAATGCTCACGTATCTTCATTAGTTCATGAAAGCTGGTAAAAACAGAATGGGAGAAGGCTCTTCCATCAAAAGTGTTGATTTTCTTTTTTAATTTTAAGTTGTACTGTTAACAAACCCATATTAAAGCAACCACAAAACAATTTGGTACTAACTCTGAGGATACTTTCACATTCATTTCCACAAGTCCCCCTTTTCCCTCCCGAGGTCAGCATGAGGAGACCAAGCAAAACACCGAGAGGCAGTCTGCTCAGCACATTTGGTGTCATAATAAGAAGTCTCTGAAATTGCACCAAACATGACTCTCATCTTGTCTTTACATAACTGTCCTCCTCCTACTCTTTTCTCAGCTTGCCTTTAAATCCTTAGAGGGAATAAGCAATCCAGGATTTGTAGCAAACATTGGATCCTTACTTTATTTAAACTGAATGAAAGCAAAAATCTGCTTGGATGGATTCACAAGAGTGCAGTTATAAAAGAGGATAGGTAGAATTAAATTTTTAAAAAAAGCAAAAAACAAATCTGGTTTCACTTCATAATTCGCTTGTTGCTAAACAATGGATGACAACTTTACAGCAAAAAATTATACTGTCTGGGTTATTAAGATACTGTGTTGAATCCATGGATATAACAGTGTCGCAGGGTTTTGGTAGATTGCAAAACATGGAAAACAAGCTAACATAAGCAGGATAATGAATTGGATATTCACTTTGGATGACATCTTTTGAAATGTAAATATAACATTGGTATTATAATATGCTGCCTTGAGCCTACACAACATCCATTTAAAGTTAAAGCTTCTGCTGACAAATGGAGTTCAAAATCAAAAACGCAATGCTGTAAATCTGGGATCAGGTGAGTCAGCAACCAACAATAACATAAATGTATGATGTTAAGTTCGATACTTTTCTTTAACGATGCGGCTCTAGAGGAGTAATAGTACAAACCTACCAGACATAAAGTTAGGAAGATTGGATAAAGAGGATGGGCTATACTGGCATTACTCTACTTCACAGATTTTAAATAGTTCATATCATCTTTGCCTGTGACAACATATTTAACACAAATAGAAATTAACAAAACAAAATAATAACAGCCTATCAGAGTTCTCTTCAGTTCTGTCTTCTGAGTCCCTTTGGCTTTCATTCTAGTCGCCATCTTTTTCTTGACACACACTCATTTACCTTCTCTCAGTCTGTAAGCTCCTGTAGAGAATATTCCTTCAAGATGGATTCATATCCAAGACATTGGGCTTTTTCTTTTTACGTTCTTTCCTTTTTTTTATACCACTGAATGTTCATTGTGGTGATGATGGTGGTGCATGGTGCTGCCAGTCAGCACCGTGTGATTGATGGAAGAAGCGGATCGGTCAGATCCCTCTGCTGTGGTCCCATTCACGTTCTCCTGCCTCTGGCAGCACAGGATCTGTCTGAAGGTTGCGCTCATCTCCTTGTCACGGTAGGAGTAGATGATGGGATTCATGGCTGAGTTGAACTCCGCAAGTAGCAAGAAGAACTTTTCGTACGTCAGCACATTGCAGTTAGAGCAGAAAACATCAAGGAGGAGGATGACCAGACCAGGGGTCCAGCAAATGATGAATGCACCTAAAGAGACACAAACTGCATATTAGTTGAGGTAACTGACACATCCATCAGAAAAACTAAGCCTACTCTATCTTTTCGTACATTGTGCTAGATAAATGATAACTGGACTGGTACTGCTCTTAAATAATAATGCTTTTCTACTCAATCTGAGTATTCAAAGCACTCTTTTTCTACAGGCCTTATTCATTCATTAAAACACATTCATACAAGTTTTTTTTTCTATATCACTTTTACATTAAAAGTCACACACTCAGACTTTGATGCCCCGGTAGATACTGGGGTTACAATATTTTGCCCAAGGGTACTTTGACATTAAGGTTGGAGGACCTAGGGATTGAACCACCCACTAACGCTTGAGTCACAGCCACCTCATAATGGAATAGAAACCTTAAAAGTAATCCACATCATAACTGTTTTCATTTTAAAATTGTCATAGGTATTATAGTTATATACTTGGAGCTAACATGTAATTTTGTGATATTTATGAAAGAAACTTTTTTGCCTTAGACCGAACAATTTAATACTATTTAATTTATTTACTTGTCTCTTTACATGAATCAAGCTGGCTTCATCCATTTTCTGGAAGTGGGCCACATCAACTGAGTGTTTAGTTCCACAGATGATGACACTACAATTTGTCATTTGATGACACCATGAATTTATCAAACTAATTTGTGTTTATTTCAGGATTTTAACACCGTAGTACATGGCAGTTTTTGATCTAAGTATGTAAGATTCGTGCAAGTAACTGTCATGACTCATAAGCAACATCTGGGAACTGATTACTCGGTTTGGACTTTTGCTAACTCACATTTGAGTAATAATGAGTTAGTATTGTATTGGAAATGTATCTTTCCACTGGCATATTAGAATTCATCCTACCACCTCTCATAATTCAAGCAAAACAAACTTAGCCAAAACCTAATCATTAGCGCCAGTATAGTAGAAGAAGAAGCTTTTGCTTCACACACTTTCCTCTAGAACCTGGCAGCAGCACTGGCTCAGCATGGAAGGTTACAAAAACCGAGAGGTGCACGACCCTACGACACAAATTTTGTCGTGCAGTATTCGCGAAGTATTGTAGTGCTCTAACACAGAAAACCTCTCTCACAAGCACATGAGGCCCCAGCTCACTACGAGGTTTGAACCAAATACCTCCTTAGTGTGGAGCAGTAGTGCTAAACACTGCACCACCATTCCTCCCATTGATAGCCTTTTTCTAAAGTGTTTTTTTGTGTATCTGTTGGAACAAATAACAACCACTCTACGACCACATTAGCGTCACTTATGAACCACACCATCATTAGTCAAGAAAACAAAGTACCAATATTTCTTTATCCCCAAATGTAATCACAAGAATGTTAATAAGGTCAAAAACCTCATTAAAAATGGATGAAAATATATTATATCTAAGTGATTTGAATTATTGTGATAAATATTAAATATTTAATTTTTATATATAAATTATTTATATAAATATAAAAATTAAATCAGCTATGCACTTTGTGCATTAAAGTGGACTCTTCCCCATGTAGATGAACTATGTTAGAAAGGGTCACTGACATTAGTATCGCAGAATTCAGTCAGCAGACGCTATTTGTCCTAACTATACGAAACTATAGCAGATTTCACTCGTGAGATGGTAAAACAAAGAGTCTTGATAAGAAATTAGCAGAGTTGACAGAGAGAGCGAGAGAGTGAGAGAGCAAAAGAGAGAGAGTGTTGACAGGAAGGTCTGTTATCTGTTAGTGTTGTGCAGGCGGCAGCTGCAGTGGAGCTTGACCTCACTTCCTAACTATGCAAGCAGGCTCTCTAGAGTTGGATAAATTTCTCAAGCAGTTCATTGCCCAGCAGAGAAACTATTTCAACTATTTGTCTCTCAGTGAAACATCTTACTCGGAGCAGGACCAGACTCAGCACAAAAAATGCACAGAGGAAGCAGTTAGAATTTCCAGTCTGAAAACCAAGAAAAAAATACTTGACTCTAACTTTATGACTGGTACTGCATTTTCTGCTTTTACTGTCTTACTGTGTCAGTGCTGATGTAAACATTTATTAGTCATCCAAGTTATCTTAAGCACAACCTACAATATGTTATTATCTCAGTAAGGAATAATCCATCAAAATAGAAATGAAAAAATCTGATCAGGTTCAGTGAAAATTAAAAAAAATAAAACAGTATATGTGTATGTATATGAAAGATATTTGTTTTATTTCCACTCAAAATGAGAAAGTAATGCCGTTTTGTGATTTTGTGGCCTGAGAAGTTAACCCTCAAATTCTTTAATTTCCTCCCTAAATCCTACAGTATATAATTACCTTTCATTGCTTATCTTTACTGCTAAATTCCCTCTTTACCCCGAAAGAATATGGCTGGTTTACCATAGCCACATTGGTGATACTACCATACAAGGTTTACAAAGGGTAAACCAAAGTTTTTGTTTATGGAAGCAACATGTGATTTTTTTTTTTCGCCCACTACTTCACTACTTAAAAATGCCACATGGAGGGAAAAGAGGCAGGAGAATGGAAAGTCACTGGAAGAAGGTAAATAAACACAGCTCTGAAGCAGGCCTGCAAAGTGTATGGAAAACTAAGAAAACTACTCTGGCACACTCCTTGTCTTATAAAAATAAGTAATTACATAGAAATGTGTTAAGCGGTGTGTGGCTATTCCAATGACTAACTACTACTGCAACAGTTTCATAAATGACACATTTTCCTATTAGTTTGTTAAAGGATCATGTGTCACCAGAATGCAGTAAATACACCTATAAATGAATCCTTTTGCTGTCTAAAACCTTATAAAGAGCCTAGGCGAGACATTGTTAGTTTGTGAAATGATTCTCTAGATTTACATAACTCATGGCAATTGTTAGAAACAGCAGCACACAATGGAGTAACTGTGCCATTGTTCATAAACAACAAATCAAAAATAAAAATGCATTGTTTTGAGGGGGGTTTAAAAAGACTGAGCTGCAATTTTCAATATAGTAGCGTGGCCACTCACCAAACACTTTATTAGATATACTTGTTCAACTGATTGTCACCACAAAAATCTAATAAGTCAATTAAATAGCTCAAGGTATTTAGGCATACAGACATGGTCAAGAGAACTAGCTAAACTTCAAACTGAGCAACAGCATGGGGAAGAAAGATGATTTAAGATAATCTGAACATGACATGGTTGTTGCCAGATGGGCCTGCACTCCCATAAATACAGTTTCTGAAATACTGGACGGTCTGAGTATTTATGAAACTGCTGCTATATTGGGACTTTCCCACACAACCATCTTCAGGGTTTACAGGGAATGGTCTGAAAAAGAGAAAATGCCCATGGAGTGTCAGTTCTCTGGGCAAACATAATTTACTCACATGCCAAAGATCAGAAGTGAATGGCCAGGCTGCTTTGAGCAAAATAACCAAATAATCACATATAACAACCAAGGTATGTAGAAGAGCATTTTAGGATGCGAAACATGGCAAACCTAGAAGCCTGTCAACTAAGAGGAGGAAACTGTGGCTACACACGTTCACCAAAGTTGGACACCAGATGATTGGAAAAATGTTGCCGTGTCCAATGAGTCTCAATTTCTGCAGACATTTGGACAGTAAGGTCCGAATGTGGAGTACACAACATAAAAGCATCCATCCATCCTGTGCTTCTTCCAGCAGGATAACACACCATGTCACCAATCTCTCACTACCTCAAACTGGTTTCTTAAACATGACAGTTCAAAGGGGCTCCACTGTCACCAGACCCAATCCAAAGGAGCACCCTTTGGATGTGGTGGAATGGGAGATTTGCATCATGAATGTGCAACTGACAAATAAGCAGCAACTGTGTGATGCTGTCACATCAACGTAGAACAAAATCTCTGAGGAATGCTTCAAACATCTTGTTGAATAAGAATACTTTATTAATCCATAAGGAAATTATGTAATCTATGAATGAATGCCACCAATTAGAGGTATTAGAGGTTGTTCCTATACACTTTCTACCCAGGCAATTTCTCAGGTTATCATTTAGTTACTTAAAGGAAATTTTGCACGGTGCATTTGTGTAAATGTTTATTTTAGACTGTTCTATCCTATAGTATGAACTGCTAATATAATATGTATTGCTTTATCTAAGTGTATGATACAGCAACAGTGTTTTACCCACCACCATGCTTTCTACATGGCAGTGTAATAGCACGAATTGTACGTTTGGTAAATGTTTTTTACTTTTTCATTATTATTTTCCACAAATTTTACCCTCTGTATTTTTTCCTTTTAGAAATAATCTTTTATTAGAAAGAGATCATGTGTCCATGGTCTAGGTAACCAATAGATGCATATTTAACAGACCAATTCTATTTTACTCAGTGCAACTTTTTTCGTATTTATGGTAGGGTTATTTTAATCCTGATAAATATGAAAAAAAAATTAAAGGGGAAACTCAAATGACACTTTTCTGTTTTTGTTTTTTTTAATAAGCCCTTTTTTTAAAGACAACTTCTTAAAAAGCTATTTTTAAATTTTTAATGCAAACGTTGTCTGCTTGACTTGAAAAAAAAACAAAACAAAACATTTGTTTTATTTAAAAGTAAATAAGAAACAATTGTTCAATAGTGGTGAATTGTCATTTCTATCTTTTACTTGACACTCAGTTGTTGACTGTTTACCGACAAGTGTTAGGCTATTTCTAAATATACTGGTTAGAATTATAATGCATAAGAAACTTTGGCATATTCTAGACCTTTGTTTGAGGAAACTATCTCTCTGTCCAGACCTCCTTAAATTCTAATTAAGTACCTTTGGTCTATGGGAACAAAAAATAAGGATATAATAGAGGCCAGATCATGGCAGTGAACCCTGCACTCCCACAAAGACGCATGCATGCAAAACACACATGCAGAACTCAGGGTAGATAAACACTCACATGTGCAGACACAAACACATGCAAACACTCACTTACTTAATTATACATGGCACAAAGACAGATGGGTTAAATATTTTGACGACGTTGAGAAAGCGCTCACAAAACTTTATTCCATCCTTGAATCTGTTGCCTCACACCAAACACTGTAATCATTATTATGTGAAGACATTTTGGGGGCTTTGGTGTCATAGCGTGCTCTCTCTAAGCATATTAGGAAATGTGGGTCTTTTTCTTAATCTGGCAATTTATTTCACAGCCACACGATTGCTCTAAAAACTGGTCAGGTTTCTATTATTTTTCATTATTTTGCTGGTATTAGTTACACAATAAACAACTGCAAAAATTTAGCATATTTGATTATCTGTCTTCTTTTCCCCTCGTTCTCCAACAGTGTTTACTTTTCAGGTTCACTTTTGGGCTCATATTTTTTATACTTATACATATACTTAAAACACACTATACTGCTAACACCACCACTGCTGTTTTCTTTTTTTTTTCTGGTCAAGAGCTAAACTTTGACAAGCTAGGTAGACTACTAACACTAGACAATTGTACGTTTGCGTTACAATTTTATATCTATACTAGTTATCCAGTATTCTGCATCCAGTAAAATATTTTATTCAAGAGACAGCTTCCCACTCCTCTGTCTTGCATTTACACCACTCAATTATTTTGGAAGGCTCATTATGTCAGCTTAGGTTTCCACTTATGTGAATTCTCTGCGGCTCTTAAAAACACCCCAAATTGAATTATTGCTTTTATCTTCTGTGAGTCTCACTCATTTTCCTACCATTAATCTATTTGTATCACCGTGTCTCTTTTTCTTATGGTGTTTTTGTTGCTTGCTTCACTTTCTTCAATTTCTTTTCCTTTTAAATTTTTTTAAAATCCTTTTATTATTTTTTTAAAATCTTAAGTTTATTCTTTTTTGTATTTTGGTTTTTCTCCTTGCATGTCTCTTTCTCACGGTGGTCCTGTTTTTCTTTCCGCAACCTGTATTCTTGTCAGCCCTCCTCTGCCTCATCCTTGAGTGTGTCTCACATTCTGTCTCAAACGTTTCTCTAACCCAATCATTATCTGTGGTCATGATCCTTATATATATTTCTAAAAGGGCCCATTAGTTTCCCGTTTGTCCACAGAAGGATTTCTTTTCCCATTCCCCTCTTACCCACATCAGTACTTCCACACAGAAGATTAGATTAAAGTTCACATTCAATAGCTGAGAGTCCACAAAGACACTTGTGGTGTACACAGTCATGGAGTCTTGTCGTGGTTTCACAGTGATCTAATGGTTAGAGAAATCAGCTTTTGACCGGAAACACACTGAGTTCTTTGAAATAATGGTGTTTTTTTCCTGCTTGACCTAAACAAAAGCAGCTTGTAATGTGCCTGCAAAGATGTCTGCTTGGCAGCAGTGACTTATGTGTAGGTACTAAGACTTTTTTAAATCTGTCATTTCTTTATAAGCTTGGAATAAAAAAAAAAATCAAACATCAACATCGAAAGGTCTACTTAGGGTTCTCTCAGCTGCATGACAAGAAGGCAACTAGACTTTCTTTGGTGGTTAGCCTCTCTTCTTATTTAGTTCTAAAACAACTGATGTCAACTGAATATGCAGACACCACAACAAATGCAGCATTAACATTTTTTTTTTTTTTGTGGAATCAGATCTTTTTCGGAGAGGCATTTTAGCTTGTATTATAGAACAGGATAACGAAGAAAACAAAAATCACCAGTGTGACTTTTTCCTTAGAAAAAGCCTAAATTTAATCCACAATTCATCTTTGAGAAAAAAACTGAAATATAAAATGCCTTATGTAGCAAATATTATACAAGTTTAAACTCATGTGTGCAAATTAAAATGTATTTATTTATTTGTTTTTGTCAGAAGGTTCACTAAACACTACATTTTCAAAACAAGTAATTTTTCAGACAATGAAATGTTAAAGGGTTAAGGGGTGTTTAAAGTTTACCTAAAAGTAACAACCCATGCTGTTGAAACCACATTTATAAGGCGTAGATATTGTATACGATTATTTCTTACATTAAGTGACACACACAGATGCACACAAACTCAAACACACAGACAACAGGTGACTATGTGAAAGGCATGTCCATCGCGTTTCCATGCTGACAGTAAATTGGAGACTTTGGCTTGCGGTTTTTACAGATTGGTTCTGCTCAGTCAGAAAATACACTAGCATTATAGAAGAAAATTACAGAAACATCTGTGCATAAGTAGGGCACATTTGTTAGTGTGTAATCATTAATTTCTGTCCTTCCTTTGAAATCTAGATACTGAAATCAGTCCTCGGGGTAAATACTGACTGCTTATACACTGTAATTTGGAGACAAGTACAAGTCTGTGATATGGCATCTGCATTTGTTTGGGCATGGTATTGCTTGGCACTCCATGCTGTCTGACGATGTGACCTCATACAACACCATAAGCTTTAAGATAATCAAATCATTCACAGAAGACTCCAGCATTTGCCAACAACTGACACGCACACACGCATGTGCGAGCACACACACGATAAACAGAGAACATTTTTACGGCTGTTGGCTCATTTAAGAATAATGAAGGGAAATTCTGTCTATGTGATTCAAACAGGGTTTTTAAATAAACATAAAGTGGCTAAAACTAGCAAGGCTATCCCAATGGTCAAGTCTATAATCTGATCCACTGCAGTTTTTCATAATGAGCACCAGTTAACTGGATTTGGTTGTTTTGTAAGTGTAAACACTTTTGGTAGTTGTTTAACTGGAAACAACACAATCTGACTGCATATCAAAAAATCAGTTGTTTAAAACTTCTCTTTTTTACTAATGCCGTTCAGTCAAACTGATAATGGGAGTTTGTTATTTTTATCAACAGTAATTGGTATTGAGACTCTTTTCTTGGAATTTCACTTGTCCAGATAGAATAAGGTGGAGGTGAGTTGCAAAGAGGCTTGGAGATGCAGAGCAATTATATGAAGGCTCGAATAGCTTAGAGAGTTTTCCCTTATGGTAGATTCCCATTTGGATGCATGGGAGTATATTGGCTGAGCTAGATGCTGTTAGCCAGGATTGCTCCTGAGCTTGACTTCTTGCTCAGCCTAAACATGTTGCTGATTTGAGGGTTTTTTTATGTTACAACATTTCAAAGACTCAGGCTTTAAAAATTGGCCGCTGCTCCTCCATTAACAGTTGCAGGTGTTTTGGACTAAAAACAACTGGAACTTTACATGTTCCTTCCTGGAAATGGAAAACATCTTTTATGGTCATTTTAGTGGTAAATACTGATATGTGTATCATCTGAAGCTGACAAACAATTTTGTTTTTTATTTGTTGTTTTATTTAATTAAAACGAAGAGAAGTCTCCCTAAGGTTTTCAGTATGTACAATGAAACAGGAAAGTAATACAAGGGAGAGACTTAGGTTGGGACACGGAATTCAGTGTGCTTGATAGTGCTTCAAAATGACCTCATTCAGACTAAACCAAAACAGATCACACCCTCACTCAGAAGACTTACTTTCTCAGTAACATTTCGGCTTCAGCAGAGAAGAAGAAGAAAAAATGGCTTGTTCCGAAAATTTTAAAACAATATTTCAAATTTATGCTAATGATTTACTGATTAAACTGCAAAGAAACTGTAAAAACATGAAACTATTTTTCTGTTTTCGGTAAAGAATGGTCATTGTTTCTTAACATTAATTCCTGAATCCTAATGTTTACCTATCATTATGTGATTATAAAATCTTAGATTTCTACCTAGATTTATAGAGAAAGTCATTTTCACATAGCTATGTAAACTTGCATTAGCATCATACAAAGTTCATATGAAGTCACTTATTGGAATCTTCTTACATCCATTTAGGGGAATTTAGCTTTTACTTTCGGATGACTCAGTGTTTTCCCTGTACTAGTATGTGGAAAGCTGAATAGAAAAAAACAGCCGTAGGGTAATTGTAATGACACCAGAGAATTAATATTTTTATTTATCCACTAGCGAACAGATAAAGACAGAAGAATGGATAAAATATGGCAATAATGCTGTTTTTTGTTTTCATTTTATATTCACAACTGATATTTTACTGCTAAAAATGTGCCTATACATTTAAGATACTTTTTAGCAATGGAAGAAACAGACAAAGCAGGTTCAGTGTTTCTTGTTTTGTTTGCATTCTTTTAGTTCTGCTTCCTCCTAGAAAAATCTATTTTTAGAAAGAAAACTATGACAATTATATTGAACTCATATTATGGTATAAAGCTTCCACCCTATGGCCATTAGGAAACATACACCAAAGTTAGCAGATTAATTTTAGAACTGTTTATCTCATAGGATACCAAAGAGGTAAAGAAATAAACAAAACATCTCTACACAGCAGATGTGAATTGCCTTGGCCTCTGCCTCTTTAGCTCACACTATAGGCTCCTGTCTACTACTTTGAATTAAGTTTGGAGTAAAGCCAACAAATGTAGCAGGATGAGATAGCAGAGCACACGGGAGAGCAATCACTCGCAGTCCTTTGGTATGTTTTGTCTAGGATGCAACACATCCTGCTTCCAGGCGCTAAGAAGCCTTTTCCCCCACAATTTTCAACATAGTTTAGACATAACTGAGTTGGTCTGCTAATTTGTTCTAGTCAGTCTATAATAAATTAAAAAAGAAGAAGAAGACTCTGATATGTTTAGCACTCCTTCAAAGTGGGAAACATATCTCTGCTTAATGTTCACACATAAAACTGTCAAGACTGCACACACAGCTTGGGTAATACCCAGACATCCGTGAAAGTTCTTTATAGGTGAAACTGAAAGCTGGATAGTAATTGAGGGTATTTCACAAGTCTTACCAAGAAAACAGGACACGCTAGCGCTACAAAAATTCTTCAGAATGATGGGATGTGAGATTAATCATATTTCCTCACAATCTGTTGGTAGTACACATGCTGTTGGTTATAGACTACCAGAAAACTTATTTTGTTTTGTGCACAATTGTAGTAAAGCGTAAAGTCTTAAAGGTACTTGCATGGACATGTACTGAAAGTTTGGTACTTAGGTATATGCATCACATCCTCTAAAAAAGACATAATCTACTATACTTTAGAGCAACAAAACCACATTATTCAAAGCACTCTATCATAAATGCTTGCATATATTTAATTATTTTCATCTCCATTTGGCTATTCTCCATCATACATTTAAAAGTGACTTCATAATTACAAATCTGAGCATTTTAACAATGATCATGGGAAGCACCACTGACCGATATGCTTTACTATATATGGGGTCTGCAGTGGTGCTAGGAAGACATTGTGCTTGTATTCAGTGTTGAATGTAAGAGCCTCATTGTTAAACTGATTAACACATGCATCATTTTGCTGCTGCTGCTGACTTCAGATGTTGGGTCATTGCTTCAAAGACAAATACATGTACAGGTAGTGGCATCCTGCTAGAACGCGTAGGTTAGTAACTAAAAGTGAATGTTCTTACCCAACACAATGACCACAGTCTTCAGAAGAGACATCATGGTATCTCGGTTGCGTCGTGGTCCAGAGCTGTGTCGGGACATCCTCATGGTTCTCTGCCGCACATACACAAAGATGTGGGCATATAGTGTCACCATGACAACAAAAGTCACAAGATTAAACACTGCCCAGAAGACCAAGTAAGAGTTGCTGTAGAGAGGTGCCATGTTGGAGCAAGACTTAATGCTACAGATACAGTTCCAACCTACGCTGGGTATCGCCCCCATGACTATGGACATAGTCCAGATAATGACAATCACAACCACCACGCGCCGGTTGCTCATACGTGTGTGTAATTGCATCCGGAACACTGTGATGTGGCGTTCAATGGCAATGGCAAGCAGGTTGGCTACAGATGCGGTAAGGCTGGTATCAATCAAGCCTTGACGCAGCAGCCATGTCGAAACAGTCAGACGTTTTGTGTTTGGTCCCGTGTTGAACATCAAGTAGAAGTACGCCAATCCAGCAAAGAAGTCAGCAGCTGCCAGGTTGGCCATCAGGTAGTAAATGGGGAAGTGGAATCTCCTGTTGACGTAGATGGCGATCATTACCAGAAGGTTGGCGAGCATGATGAAAATGCACACGGTGATGCCAAGGCCCATCACCAACCGGCTGTAGGTGTCCCAGTCTTTAGCAAGAGGCTTGCCGCTGCGGTTGTAGAAAAAGGTGATGGTCTCATTGTAGTAGCACTGATCCTCATCCATGGTGGTAGTGGTGTTTACTAAAATGAGAAAAGATATGGAATATATAACATTTACATATAACACGATCTTTTGATTTATTGAATGCTATAGATTTCATTTCAAAAGAGAGGTTTATGTTTCACATCCATGCAGCTGAAACAACACGCACCACAACCGCTGTTTAACTTTTAAATTGTTTTCTTTACTTGATCATCTCCTCTAAATCACACCTTTGATGTTAAATCATTACAGAAGCAGCGTTAAACTAAAAAAGAAACACTTCCACTGAATGTTCAAGTGAGTAGGTTCAAAAGCATGTGGCATATTTCATTAGCTGATTGCACTGCTGCGTCTGTGAAACGTGACTCTTTTTCTCGGGTTCTCGACAGGTTGATACTGAGGTTTTGCTAGAAATTGTTACAGTACAGGAGATGCAGTTTGATTAAAAAGCCTTTGTGTGCTTTCAATGTGAGAATCTGGGCCTGATGCAAAACAATTTAGTATATTAATCTATATCCTGAGCATGCTCCATGTTAGTTGTTATCTATAACAGTTTAGAAGTTTACTGTGTTTCTTGTGTCTAAGGCTTGCCTGCTATGTGTAAGATGTGTGTGTTTGTATGTCCTGTGTGAATAAGCCTCAAACATGTTTTTTTTCCCATCTGGTCAAGGTTTATGCTTAAAAAAATGCATCTGAGGAGACTGAGAAAATATGTAACAGCAGCATCATCTCACTCTCTCTCTCTCTGTCTCACTCACACACACACACGGAAACAATACTCAAAGGAGTATATGTGTTTGTAATAAAGCTCAAGTCCCACACAGATGCTGGTTAGTCTCTCTCATGCACCTAAGACTGGAAACAGGACCTCAGGGCATGAGTAGTCTGTTTGTGTGTGTGCTAGAGATACAGACACAAGGAGGACTGGAGAAAAATGACCCA
This sequence comes from Hemichromis elongatus, assembly GCA_015108515.1. Taxonomy (NCBI): domain Eukaryota; kingdom Metazoa; phylum Chordata; class Actinopteri; order Cichliformes; family Cichlidae; genus Hemichromis; species Hemichromis elongatus. Next base: position 33,074 of record VUQR01002906.1, read on the forward strand.
AAATGTGCTCTTTAATTCCTTGTCCCCCAAAGTCCACTGTTTTCTTTTTTTTTCTTGGTTTCTTTCAATATTCTTTTCTTTACCTTCTTCTGTAATCATTCAAATTCTCGGAACACAGTTTTCCTTTTGCAGTGACACACTGACAAAAGTTAAGTGCAAACACAAAGAAGCTTTTTTTCCCCCCCTCTGCTTAGCTAACAACCTTCACCTCTAAAATAGTCACACGAACAATCAAAAATGGGATATGAAGTAATGTTGAAAGCATTGAAAACTCAAGCGTGCCAAAACTATTTGTTCAAATTCTGCAACTCAACTTGGTAATTTACACTTTTGAATGATATAAAATAGAGAGCAAAAAACCCACAGGTCAAACCAATAATTTTGCTCAAGACTGTGCAATTGTTCCATAGTGACTCATGCAATAAAGTATAAGTTTGGTATAAACAGCAGAATGACTGAGAATTCGAGCGCTGTATGACATACCTACATTTCTTAGGTGTATACTAGACGTTGCAGTGCACCAATGACAGCACAACGGAAGTTGAAATCAGTTAAGCGAATAGTTTTCTGGATTTTATTTACATTTCATTTTATTTATTTTTCTTTGTTGTCATAAAGACTGATAAAGAACTCCAGCTGCAGTCATATTTGCTTGAAGCACCAGTAAAATGTTATTTTGTTTACTAAAAGAGCAGTGGTAATTGTATTAGCAGTATTGAGTTACAGCTAGTACTTCCAGACATACCGGATGTATCTGCTTAATTTCTGAACAATGACATGTTAAAAACACTAACCACACAGCGTTTGAAAGTAGGGCCTCCTTTTTTAGACATGCTTATGCTTATTTATCAATGTTTTGTTTCGTTTTTTTCAAGATTCAAGGTCTTTATTGTCAGTATAACTATAGACACAGTATACAGAGAGTGTAGTGAAATGCCGTTTCACCCCAAGCCCCCCATGGTGCATTATAAGAATATAAAAAATATATCTCAGAGAGATATAAAAATAGAAATAAATAATAACTTTTTAAATGGTTTTGTCTATGTGTAAGCAACGATCATTCCCTGTGTTAATACAGGTCATTTAATGCACTTGTGGAGAGGCTTATGAACCTCTTTAGCATCTAATTTACTATGGAACCATTGGACGTTGGTTCATATGGAGGACCACAAGAGCCACACGCATCGAAATAAAAAATTCTGTGCTTAATTAATGAATTGTAAAATAAAATCTGCATTTGTAAATTCATTTTTGAATTCCAGTTTAATAAACTGACTTTTAAAAGTGCAATTCGAAAAGGTTTTTGAAATGAAGACTTAAAAAGCATTTTAAAAATCAGTTTATTAAACTGGAATTCAAAAATGAATTTACAAATGCAGATTTTATTTTACAATTCATTAATTAAGCACAGAATTTTTTATTTCGATGCGTGTGGCTCTTGTGGTCCTCCATAGGTTCACAGCTATTTTCACTACATTAACCACCAATACGTAAAATCATGTGGTCCTTTGAGATTGTCTTCCACTGTTATGCTGATGATCTACAATTATTTTCACCAATTTCTGGAGGAAATGGATATGACTCAAGTGCATCTAGTTTGGATTATTATAGTGCTTTACTATCAGGATACCTAAAGAAGAGGTAGTTTAGAGGCCTGAACATGGTTTAGAATGCAGCAGTTTTCATTCTTACTGGTTCATCTAAATACAATTATAATACTCCTGTGCTTGCCTCTCCAAATTGGCTTCCTATTTATGCAAGAGCAAAATTTATGTCTACATTACATTTACCCTGGAAGTCAAAAAGCTTTGCCCCTTAGCAAGCTAGAGCCATTCATTCAGGATTACTATAGTGCAGTGCTTGTTTGCTGCAACACATTCACGGACAGAGCCTGGTCCATGCACTACGTATGGCTTATTTAGGGTGTCCCAAATACACAACAATGGCAGTATAGATGACAAGATTTCCAGTTTTACTGCTGTTTACATTCACTGCTGCCAACTTAGATTAATTTGTAGTTGGTTTGGCTGCTCTAACTTTCTGAATTGGAAATCTGACTTGAGGTGGTGAAAAGTTAAAGATTTGAATGGAAATTCTGACCTTAACTGTAATGCACTATTAAATCATTGCTGTTGACTTACGAAGAGCTCCAAGTGGCTTAACTGAACTTGTGATGACATACATACCTACATGGTCACTATGCTCTGGATGGGTTTTCTAAATGTCCTAAAGGTCAAGAAAAGATGGCTGATTTATTGAGCTTATTTCTTTTAGTTAGCGCTAATCTGTGCTTTCCAAAGGACTTTGATGGAAAGCACTCTTCGTCCAGCCCTGTAAGGAAACTGCATTGTTTTTTGGGGTTTTTTTTGGTTTAGTTTTTATCTGTTTCTGTTTTTTTAGCCAGGATATCATTTAAATAGAAAAAAACACACTGTGTAGCTTCATTGCAAAAGTGTGTTAACAACATGTGAAAATAAAGAACATATCTGTTTTCGAAGCAAACTGCTAAATTTGCTAAATTTGTAATACAATCCCCTTTCCTGTTTGTAATGGGTGTGTTACTTCCTTTTGGTGTCTGTGGAAAGTTTCTTTTCTTAAAGAAACGACAATATCATTCCTTCATCTAATTATTATGATTTTAATCATTACTCATGTAAGGCAGTCAGTCAGCAATAAGAAGAAGCATTATGAGGAGCAGCTGAATGACAGCAGCAACACTAATTTAAAATAAATTCAGAGGGATGGAGTCTCCATTTACAATGACCACAGCAGATGAAAGCCCATGTCGTCATCTGCAGTTTATGGCCATTAAACGTCTGGAGGGAGCAATCAACCGGGCATTAGATGCCTGAGACAAGTCATCATCACAAGAAAGTGGAGGAAGTGTCAGTGACCCCTCAATACACATTCCCAACACTTTCATCAGACCTTCAGAGCCTGTGGAGGGAGATCCTGCCATTGTGTATAGAATGCATTTGTATTTGCGTACAACATTTGATAGCTGAATATTGTACAAGATTGTGTAAAAAAAAAAGAACATGACATGAAGGGAATTTCATTTTTTGTTCCTGAACAAAAAGTATGTAAAAAGAGAGCACTGCAGTGACTTATTTTTCAAGAATTTATATGTGTCCGAGTGTGAGAGAGAGGAACGTTTGGGAAGTGTGCAGAAGAGAACAAAATGCTCACTGTGCCCAAGTTTGTGTCGACACACTCTTCATGCTTGTTAGTAATGTGTGATAAAGTCTGGCTGTCCGGAGTGAGAGACTCAGTGTGTGTTTTGTGTGTGTAAGTGTCTAACAGGCTATGAAAGGACCACCCTGGAATCCATAGATGTGAGGTCATTACTCAAGGATCGACAGCAAGCCTGCATCCGTATATTGTCAATGTACGCCTAAGTAACACGCATAGAGGCTTGTTGTTCTTACCAAGCACAATAAGGTGCTAAATTGACAATAAATGATGCAGTGGGTGAGATAATTTTTCACCTTTGAAACATTGAGCTACTAATACTCAATCACAAAACCACACTGTTCCTAGAATATGCATTCATTTCCACATATAATGAATGCTTTAGCTTGAAATGAGGTAAAAATGTAACAGAGGTTTTTTTTCAACAACTATTAAAACATTCAACGCTACAACACTTTGCTTTAGGGTAGCTGTAATAGAAATGGGCTCATGGCATTTAAATCTGTTAACCCACTTTATGGTATTAGTAGAAAAGCACTGAATCAGGACGGCTATGTCAGCATGTGCTACATAGTAAGTTGTTTATCCAGCCCATTCTCATTGCAGGGACATTAAATCTGTCATTTTCTCCAAATTACATTCAGGGTGTCTTTTCACACGAGTGGCTGTGGACCAGGTTTAGGTAATAGTGAAGCAGATCTGTTACATCTGTCAGATTCACTAGGTAAATGCCATATTTCAATGTGTAGACTTCATCCTGTGAACCCAAACCACAATCTTTTACTAAATCTCAGCAGCAAGCAAAATAAAGTTAAAAAACTCAGACCTTTCAAACAGGAACCAAACCACAGTTTCCTGGCAGACAGATCAAGGTTTCAGCCTTTGCTTCTGCCTTTGAACTACACTAGGCTTGAAGAATATAAAGAAAATAAAACTTGGGTGTTGATTTTCTTTAACAGTTTGTTCTAACACAAAACTCTCTTTTTCTTTCCAAGAATTTCTGTCAAGATAAAAGGGTTGCACTTAGGATTTAGTCAATTTAGTAATTTTGTGTAGCCGGCCTTTTATATTTGCATTTGCAGGAAAATGTTTTTTTATATGAAGGTTGTTATCAGGTTGTTACCATTGTTACCAAAAAAAATACAAGTCTTAAGTCATTTGCACTTTGCTCTTAATGTTTAGATGCAATTCTCCATATTTGAGGTCCTCAATACTTGTTTTAGTGTCTACTCTTGCTTGTTGCTAACAGATGGCTGTGTCAAATTCTTTCCTTTGACTTGAATAAATATCGGCAGCTTCACATAGCACACACAGAAAAAAAGAGTGCACTTACAAAATTATTTGTTTATCTGAATATTGCTTTATGCTATTGTCACATGTTACACACAGATTTGAGATTTATCCAGCAGAATAATAATGCAGTCCTAACGCGAAACCCCATCTGAGCTGCATCATCGGAAGAAGGTTTACTCAGATACTTATTTTCTAAAGTAAGAATTTGTTCTTGTATCAGAAAATGGAAATTTCTCTTCTGCTGTCCGACCATACGTTGTTCACGCTGATATTTCTTTAGTGAAATGCTTGCCTGAAGCCAGTGCATATATTGGTTTGTCAAATTACAAATACGCAATAATCGTCTTATTTCGTCATCCTTTTGCAACCCATTTGTTTGTGTTATACTTGGTTAATTGATCATTTTTGAACTGAAGTGGCTGCGAGTTCATAGATGAGCACATTATGATGGGATTATCTGAAGAGGTATCCACTCTAATTTGAGTTCTTATACATCACTGGCTCATGCAAATCTGAACAGCTGAGAAAATTTGACGTTTAGTTCAGTTTTGTCTTTGTTTGTTTGTTTGTTTGTTTTGTTGCTGTTGGCAACAAAACCAATTGGCTCTAAAACCAAATGTTGTTTGTGAATATGTTTGGCATTTTTTTAACCACTGTTCTGACAAGTGCTGAGATGAACCAACTTCAGTCACTGCCAGACAACAAATCCACTAAACACTCAACTGTAGAGTCTGTTCCCATTCCCCTGAAAATCCATCATCCAGCCTTCTTGTTGCTGCTATTGAAATGCAGCTTTGATAGAAATAGCTTTAAGAAAATTCCCCGCCCCCAGATATGATGTTATTCTTACACAGAACAAAAGTTTAGTCTGTATTAACAAATATTTATTTAGACACAATCTGAGGCGGAGCTTGAGACCAATCGTTGATCTGAGATTCCCTCGTGGAAAATTATATGCATCCTATACTGTTTTCACCCTTCATCTATAATTCACGTGTTCATTAAAGGCTGTATACGAAGTATTGTATTCTACAAATCCTTCTTTTTCTCTATGCATTTTCTCTCTAACGAGTCTCACTGATGCAGCTTTTCACCGGGAAACATCTCTTCTCTTTTTATGGAGAAAAGGATACATCTTCTAGGTTTGGAGTTCAGACAAAAATATTACCATTTGAAGCTTGTTTATATGTGAGGTCACACACAAAAAAGCTAATGTCATATTCCAGAGTGAGCTCTTGGCTCTGAGGTTTCTAACTTTGAGAAAAAGAATTATTCATTTTCATTAAAAGTCATGAAACGTAAGAATGATTACAGAGAAGCATAAATTATCAGAGAGAAAAAAGGGAGTCATTTAGTACGCGGCTGGGGTGAAATCATGATTAAAAAAATGTCTAACTATTTTTGGTACATAAAATTAATCATGTGGAGCCTTTTTCAAATTGTACTTTGATGTGAATGATTTATAAGACAGAGGAAACATATGAAAGTGATAAAAAATGTCTTCTTTGAATGCTTGCAAGGGGTTTATGAGGTAAGGCTCTTCTCTGTATGTTTACTTAAAGCGTACCTCACAGTAGTAAGTGAACATCTACCCTCTTTTCCAATACCTAATATTAACAGCGTTAGCTATTAAATATTATATACACTTGCAGCATGAAGTTTGGCTTTTAAGGAAGAGACTTCACGTAGTCTAAGTAAGGTCCTGTTGATCCTTTGCAGCTACTCTACTGCTAAGCTAACTGGCTGTTTTCCACAGAGTTTGTATTCTGCATTTAAAAAACTGCATATTGGCTAAAAATGACTAACATGGAGGAATCATTCATATGTTTCATGCATGGTATGAATCACTATGCATTTACATGGCTACCTATATGTTTGGAAATGTACTTCAAAGGGATTGAAAGTCTTTTTTTTCTACGTATTAATGCATTTTAGATTATCTATGGCAAATGATTGGTTGCAGCTTGATTATTGGGAATTTTAAAAGTGTGTCTTATCCATGTACAACACAAGTGAAACCAAAAAGTCTCATAACTTTCCATGGTTCTTCCATCCCTCACCTCCACGACTGCTTAAATCTCTTTCATTTTCTCTTTCCACCTCTGTTCTACTCTCTACTCTTTGCCCTTTAAACCCCTTTTCTTCTCCCTTGTGCTCATCTTCTGCAATCTTTTTCTTCTCAGATTTCCTCTCCTGTTGCCTGCTTCTTTTCCTCCAGCTCCCTCCTCCCATCCTTGCCAACTCTCCACACAATGTGCCCATTGTTTCCATCTCTCCCACCCCAGAAAGTAGAGACGCTGGGCTTCTACAAGCTAGCATGCACACAAACACTCAGCCACATAGCCTTTCATTCTTTAACTTTATCTTTATCATTACAAACCACACACACACATTGCACATACACTCCAACAGTTGCTGCGTACTGACAGAACTCGGAACAAGGATTGGATTGAGAGCCTGTGTTGAGTCATGAGTGACTGCAGGCGTGACCGGCTGATTCACAGCTCATCAGAGGATGATACCCTTCGAACCACTTCTGTCACAGCACACATGGCCCCAAATGGCCAGTATACTAGAATAGAGCTGTATCATACACAACATCCACACTATTTTTTTTTTTTAGTCCTTTATTTATCCAGGAAAAAATCTCATTGAGATTAAAAATCTCATTTCCAAGAGACACCTGGACTATTTGTGGGACTATTAAAGGAATCAAGCATCACAATTGCATAAATAAACCAGAATGCAATTCAGTAGTGAAACATATAACCAACATTGTTTGCTTGTTGTAATAGTCTTTTTAATTTTTGGTTTGTTCATCTGAAAAAGAGCTCGCTGATTGCGATATGAATGCATTTAGGAAATGTAGGACCTCCAAGCATACATAATATTCTTTTTTGACAAAAACCACGGTAAACACTGATCGGCTAAACATATCGAGTATACTGTGTACAGTATTGAACAGAAGTTTCTACCAAAAAGTGATGGTAGTAAAATTAATAAATAAATAGCGCATTTTAAAATATGAGAAATTATATTTTAGGCAATTCAAGGAGCAGCGTTTCATCACACCATGAACATGGGAACGATTACTGTTGGATGCACTGACAATATAATGTTTCATTTCACCAGGAGAAGGAGTTAACTTCTAAATTACATAGAGAGGCGGATCGGTTTCACAGCGGCTTTCGGTTTTTCCAAAGCCACTGACAGCAATTTGTTATTTCTAAATAATGGGCAGAATCATAAATAACATATAAAAGCTGTTTTAATTTGGCTATAAATTCTCACAGTGATCATAGCTTTGGAAAGTCTAGTGACAACCAAAATCCAGTTGACTAGTTATTATCTATGTAGTGGCGTATAACGCAGCTTTTCATTTTGGAACTGTCATGTAACTCAGATTATTAGCTTTAAGATATTTCTGATCTGTCCCACGTGTTTAGGTAGAGCAAATTTGTATGCTAGATGGCATTAAAAAGGAAATCTGCTATTTAAAATCCTCCTTCTTACAGTAGTTTAAGATATATTTCAAAATGAAATCGTGAAAGAAAGAAAAACGATGTTTAAAATAGACGAATAATTGATGGAAGGTTGCGTGAATGCACTTAAAGCTGTCTAAAAACTGTTTAGTTATTATAATAAAACCACTTATTCTAAAGTATTTAACAATGACTGGATCCCCCCCCAAAAATTTTAAACAGTCACTACCATATGTATCAGTTTGTTTTTGTTTGTTTTTTCTGGATTTTATTATTGGGCGTGTTCTCTAATGAAATTGCACTATTAGAGACAGATTCCACAGATTACATCACCGGAGCTCAGATGCAATATGGGATTGCATCAGAATGGTCTGCAGGATTTCAGGGTTTGACTCAAAAGTGTTTTTCAAATTCATCACTTTAATGACCTGGCCTGTCAAAGCCATTAATGCTGTGCACTGAATAAAAACAAATGTGTCCATGTGGTCATAATTTAAAATGATCATTTAATTTGTGTCTATATCTGTATACAGTATGTCTGTATCTTTATCTGTGTGTACTAATTGGATACGTTTTTTTATTGGATACCAGATCCCATTCTCTTCCAAACTACCATAATTCATCATGGCTGAGATTCAACAAGGTCCCGGACACATTCCTACATAGTACCATGACAGCATCACACAACTGGTGCAGATTTTTCAGCTGCACATCCATAATGGGAATATCCCATTCCACGACATCACAAAAGTGCTCTGTTGGATCGAGATCTGGTGACTGCGGAAACCGTTTGAGTACAGTAAACTCATTGTCATGTTCAAGAAACCAGTTGGAAATGATTTGAGCTTTGTGACATGGAGTGTTATCCTACTGCAGGGGTCTCGAACTCCAGGCCTCGAGGGCCGGTGTCCTGCAGGTTTTAGATCTCACCCTGGGTCAACACACCTGAATCAAATGATTAGTTCATTACCAGGCCTCTGGAGAACTTCAAGACATGTTGAGGAGGTAATTTAGCCATTTAAATCAGCTGTGATGGATCAAGGACAGATCTAAAACCTGCAGGACACTGGCCCTCAAGGCCTGGAGTTCGAGACCCCTGTCCTTCTGGAAGATTGGTAATCCATGGTCTTAAAGGGGTTTTGGAGAACAGTCTGACCCTACCATCGAAATGATCCAGCAGAAATTCAGACTAGGAACTAGGTAGGTAACATTCTTCCAATCTTCTATTGTCCAATTTTGGTAGGCCTGTTTGAATTGTTCTTAGCCGTATGGTCTTCTACTGTCGTAGCACATCTGCTTAAAGGTTTGATGTGTTGTGCCATCAGAAATGAGTATCTCCATATCTCAGTTGTAACAAAGGATTATTTGATTTCCCATTGCTTTCCTATCAACTCAGTCATCTACCACACACTGGATATTTTCTTTTCCTTGGGTCATTTTCTGTAAACAGTAGAAATGGTTGTGCAGGAAAATCCCAGTAAATCAGCAATTTCTGAAAAGCTCAGACCAACTCATCTGATATCAACAATCACATTCAAAGTCACTTCAATTACCCTTCTTCCTAATTTTGATGCTTACTTTAGCAGGTTGTCTTGACAATGTCGGTATGACTAAATGCATTGAGTTGCTGCCATGAAACTGTCCTTTAATATCCACAAAAATATGCAGAGCTTCTTTTGTAGAGTTTCTGAATTTAAAAATGCACAACATCTCTAAATGTGCTTCTTGACGCTGAGTTGCTTCTAAAATGGACAATAATAATTCATTATAATCGGGATGCTCAAAAACACCTCCAGTTAATCCAAAATGCTGCAACAAGAGTGCTACCAGGAACAAAATAGACAGGTAATATATCTCATTTGTTAACTTCTCTTCATTGGCTCCCTGTTAAATTCAAAATTTGATTTAAATTCATTTTGATTACATACAAAGTCTTGAATAATCACGGCTCCTCATATTCTAAAGACCTCATAGGATCGCATTGTTTTAAAAGAGCATTTCGCTCTCAGACTGCGGGCCTACTTGTGGTTCTGAGAGTTTCTAAAAGTAGAATGTGAGGCAGAGCCTTCAGCTATCAAGCTGGTCTCCGGTGGAACCAGCTCACAGATTGGATTCAGGAGACAGACACTCTCTAATTTTAAGATTACGCTTAAAACTTTCCTTTTTGCATATAGATTATAGGCTGGATCAAGTGACCCTGAACCATTCCTTAGTGATGCTGCTATAAGCTCAGACTGCTGCAAATTTTCATGTAATTCATAGTGATGCACTTCTTCTCCACTTTTCAATCCCTAAAAGTTTACATATCACTGCAGCATGTCATTACAGTTTGTCTCCTCTCTCCCTCAGCCAGTGCTTTGTCCTGTTTCACTGTGCTCTGTTTCGCTTTTCTCTTCTCTTTCTTCTTTTCTCTTTCACGGCAGAGGGCTGCCCCTCCTAATTTGGCTGAAGGTTTCTTCCTATTAAAAGGAAGTTTTACTTTAGTTTTAGTACTTGATCATAGGGGGTCAGATGATTCTTGGGGTTTTTCTCAAATACTTCAGAGTATTTGAAGCGCAATTCAACTGAATTTAATTATTGTGTCCTTAGCATAATTTGGCTGAACAAAGCATTGAAGTAAGAGCAATTTCAAATTATAATCCTTTAAAAGACTGATGAAGCCAGCAATGTTATATAACATCTGAAAAAAAGCATTAGTGTCATTGTTTCACTTCGAAAAGAAGTGCTGAGGTACATACCGAAAAGTCATACTAATACAGTAGTCACAGATTTGTGCTGGGTTGAAAAATAATTTCCTTAGTAGGTTGTTTCTTAGTTCCTCTTTCTTTCATGCTGATTGACGTCAGACACCTTTCAGATTATTTTAACCCTCTTCTGCCTCAAAGCCACACACGATCTGTTGCAAGGAAGGAAGTTAATGAGCAGTCATTAGGGAAATAAGTGGTAAGTGCAGGATCTATGTCTTGAACCATGTTAGCATGATAGCCACCGAATGTGTTTATCTCTAGCTGATGTGGTCCAGTGTCTGGCAGCACGAGCCAGCAGTACTGCATCATTGTGGGTTGAGCTCCTGACAATGTAAACATCACATGGTTCACCACTTTTGGTCACAGTGACCATTATCCTTCTACCCCCTAATGCCTGCCTCCCAATAAAGAATAACTTGTAAGTGAAGTGCTAGTAGAATGTGACTGTTCCATATTTTGGAGTGCCAGAACATGCACTCTAAGCATCAACCACACTTTGCAGGAAATACACATCTTACCCCTTGAGCAAGTAATTGTGTATTCTATCCTAATTCATGCAATCTTTCTGGGTAAACATCAGGTCAATTTTCTTTACATCTGTCAGCACTAGCTAAACTGTGAAATGAAACAGCAACACCTTAGAAGACAGCATAATAATATGTACACACTGATAGTTGTGAGCAGTTTGTGTATAGATTTATCAAACTGTGCAAATCTGCTTTCTTTAAATATTTATGAATGTTCCCAGCATGCCATGACATTATTTGAAATTCATTTGGAATGTAAAGTAACTACATTCATATCAAATATATTTACTTCCCTAAACACTGGCAGTGTATCACTCATAGCTACACAACCACAGTAGTGTTATTCTGACAGCTGTCAGTTTCCTGTCAAAACTACCATTTATTTTTTGCAATTATCTAAGGTTAAAAAAATAAAAGGTAGCGGTAGAAGATGTCAAAGGTCCCTGTGCATAAACAGAACAAATGGCTACATATATTGAGACATAAACACATGACTGCCTCCAAATTAGTAACTTTCAATTCAAAGTCAAATGAACGACTAAGAAAAGGTTTTCAGAAGATGCGATATGAAGGGTTAGGGTTGTGTGGACCAGCTATAATTAAATGATTCCAGAACCAGGAACAAGTTGAAGTTCAAGATGTTTTCAGATATCATCTATGTTGTTGTGTTATTGACAGTAAGTGATAATAAACAACTCCTGTGTTCATTTTAGATTTAAGGTCCTTATGCATCATTTTGACATTTTGATTATGTGCAATGGCATTTGGCTTACTGTTGTTTTAGGTTCTTTTTTCATGGTTTTGTCTGGCGTAACACAGTAATGACTCAACTGTTGGACTTTTCTAGTCTAATTTTACCCAACATAAATGTGATACATGGCACTGAACGCTAACGATGCGCAAAGGCGAAGGACTGTGCAGACACTGAGGAGGATATCTGAGGATAATGAATGATAGCATGAGGATGTCTGTAATTCATGTTAATAAAAATGCATGTGTATGTAAGTAAAAGTCAAGATAACTTCAGAGAGAGGATTAGTGATTGTAAAACCATTTATAACTATTTGCTCTATCTTCTGTAAAGTTTTTTTTATATATAGTTGTCTACTGGTCAAAGGCTAGTTTGAATTACTTCCCTGTTTAAATGGCTCTTAAAGAAATTTATCTTCTGCAACAACTGCTCACTAAATGGGACTCTGCTACCTGCATGAATGTGGAAACAATCTGGACCCAAGGAGTAAGAACGGGTGGAATGCAGATCCTTAGAATAGGGAGAGGAGAAATCATGGTTCCAGTAATCACAACACAGATGTTTCAAGGACCCAGTCTATTGACGGATGTCAAAGCTCATGGGGGGAAACATAAAACAGTCATCTTCAGGGGAGACAGTAAGTCTTTGCAATGGGAGTTCTGTTTAGTTTGATAAAAGAGGTCAGAAGTCAAAAGAATCAACTTCTCTGGAATGACTTTCACATGAGTATGTTTCTGTAACCCCATCAAATCTATCAACAACAACTTTAAAGACTAAGAACCTGAGGTGCCTCTCTGAGCCTCTCTACTTTACTCTACCCATATTTTAAGTGCACTTGACTACATCTAAATCTATATATACATAAAGTTGATTTAACAAAGCACTCAAACATTGTCACTTTAAATCATTATCAATTGTTTTTTATACAAGGGCATCATAAGTCTTTTACACTTTGCTATTTCTGTTTTTTTCCCCCATCTTACTGTATTACACTATCTCTCTCTCTCTCTCTCTCTCCCTGAGTCATGTCTTAATTTTACAACACTCTACAGTAGCTGTGTAGGTTGTAAAATGTTGCACTATATTTATTTGGATTGTGTGTCAGAGTGTTGCATTTTACTTGTAAATGTTATTTTTGTTACTATAAGATGATGCTAAATGAAAAAAAAAGTGCAGTTATTTGCAATTTTTTTAAATAAGTATTTGAGAATGACTGAAATAAGCCATATCGAGAGTGAACAAACTGACCTAGTTCAATAAATAACAGCTGCGTGGCTCACTGCACTGCTGAAGAAGAATTTCCCAGAAAATAAATGTTTAAAAAAAGGTTACATTTGTCTATATTACAAAAATCGAACCACTGCGCTTGTTGGATTTATCTCCTGCTGCTTAGTTTTTGTATGATCAGATTAAAATGGGTGTCAAAATTAAACCAAACTTATCCACACAATCAATCATATAAATATATAAAACTAAATCAATATTTAACAAACTGTTAAAGACAAAAATCTTACATTCTGGTTGCTTAAGACTGTAAGAAATGTTAAGAATGTAGGATCCATGATTAAAGTTGCTTTAAGGTCACGTGAAATCTCTCTTCGGGAGTGCTAATGATCCTATCACTCTCTGGAGCATCAAAGACCCCCTGAGACCTGTGACAGCGGGTGGTCGGTAAGCAGGGGCCTCACTCTCCCTTGTGAACACACAAATAAACACATCCACTCAGACCCAGAGACACCATTTGGGTCCCAAATTAGTGTTAATTAGGGAACATCAAAAAGGAGTGACAGCATGTATCGAGCACCTTTTTTTTCTTCTAAAAGAAGACCTTCTCATGCAGTTAAAAATGACTTTGATGACTCAAAAACTCTGTGTTCTTATCTTATCTTGGCTGCGTGTGGAAACTTAGATAAGAAAAGAAGATCATGAACTTAATAAAGTGTTCTGGTCAAGTTTCAAGGTTTTTTGGGGGTGTCTAATGTTCTTCAAAATAATAATAATACTTTGGAAGGAACAGGCATATAATAAGCAAACTGCCAGTAACAGGAACTAAAACGGACCAGTAAAAAGCATCACATCAGCAACACAGCTGTGAAGTCTTTTGTCACTTTGCAAACAGGAACACAGCCAACTGTGTTTATTTGAATGCATGACCCAGGCTAAGGTAACAGAAATCCATCCCTGAGGTCTGTGGAGATTGATGACAAACCAGATGTATTTGGCTTGATAGAGCTCTTTCAGGAAACATAAAAGTACTCAGTTATGCTTTTTTATCTCGTGTAGAGATGTGAAATGGGGAAATGGTTCATGCTCAAATGGAAATTTGCCATAGGGAGTTTTGACTAAGAAAACTAAGGAATGACAGAAATCAATAACTTTATTTCACCCTTTGTCACCAAGAGCATCTGAATTAAGCTTAAATGTTGAGCAAGTTAAAGTTCGAGCAAACCTGTTCTAAATTGAATCCCACAGATCTCGTGGGAGATTCAGATTTTTCCATTAAGAGTGTTTCACAGTGCCAGTAACAGAAACAGAGCTTTTAAGATGTGCTTTTGTCCAATAAGAGTCACCGATATCCCCACAAGAGCTGTTTCATGTACAGTTTGTTATGCCTGATTTATCATGACTAGCAGCAGACAACACAGCATCTGATAAGAAACTGCTGGATGGAAAAAATCAAGCATCCCATCCCCGTTGGTGTTAAGATGTTTGAATTATTGTTCCTTTTGACTTTTAGACTACAAGTTGGAACTCTGAGTTATCCATCTCTGCCACTACAGGTGAAGCCTCGCTACCCAAAATTCATGCAGGTACAAAAATTAACTATCTTGTGTTCGAGGAACGACTAAATTACTTTGTTTCCCAAACTTGTTACTAAAGTCTTCTAAAATTGTAACAGTTACAGTTGATTTTTAGGGCTTGAGTAGGGTGAATTGACTCCTGCCGGCAGAAGACAGGGTCGAGGCGTTTTCTTTGGAAAGACGCCAGCTCCACAAGAAATGCTTCAGCATGATGGTGGTGGTTTGGTCATCTGTAGCACTCACACTGACAGCACAAGTGTTTTCTCTTGAATAACTGATGCTGGTTAGAGTGAGTTTACGTTTGATTTGGGGGAGGAAGACGCATAGATTCGATAAAGAAATCTAAAATAAGATCATAAGAACACAATCTCTCTAACGAGATAAGCGTGCAAAATCTAAACAGCTGTCAGCCTTTATAAACTTCTAATCCCAACGCCCATTTATTTTTTCCCCCCGCTCACTCCCATCTTCAAGTGCTGTTCCAATCCCAGAGTTTGATAAACAGCCAGTTCTGGCGCAACAAGTCCTTCATTCCAACTGCGTCCCTGTTCTCACATCCTCTATAGACGCACAACTGCGCGTCTCTCGTTGAAATAACGGTGCGCTGAAGGGCTCCAGGCATCTGCTAATACCATCAAAGCCTTTATCTGAACTGACTGCTCTATCGCCACGTCTACGTGGCAGGTATACTTTTGATTATGAAAAGATGCCCAAGTTAGGCATATATGCACACTAAGACGGAGCGGTCCACATAAACCTTTACAGTTACCCCCTCTATGTTAAATTATGGTAGAATCTCTGAACAGTGAGGATTAGATATCAAATACTTACAGTGTCCTGCATGCAGTGAGAGCAGTGGGTAGGTGGTTTAGCTTACTCCCTGACTGGTTCCTAGATGTCCAACTCAAGTTTGATCCGTGGTGTCTGAAATTCCTCCAACAGCAATCTCATACAGAGTCTGCCTGCGCAACTCTGAAGTCAAAGCCGCAGCGGTGTAATATAAGATTTAAAATCCAACATGTAGCCAGGTATCCCTTTCATTTTATGTCCGTGCATGGAAAAAAAAAGAAGCGAAAGATCGGTCAAATTTTCCCACCACTATGTCCCGACTTTGTTTGTTCTTTTTCAAAAATGCAAGTTGTTTTAATTTCCCCCGAGATGTCGAAGCCTTTACGCTTTCTGGTTCGTCTCCGTGCCTCTCTGCGCTGGCGCGGCTCTCTCCTTCTCTTGCTCTCTCTCTCTCTCCCTCTCTGTCTCTCTGACCCACAGACTTTGTCTGCACGTGACGTCACTCACACGCACAAGCACACACGTTGAAAGATACGTTCAAAAAACAAGCAAACACAAACAGACTATGCACATAGCAATTTCCTTTAGCGAACAAGATGACACACAGCTTCAGCTAAAACCTGCAAACACGGTGATGGCTGCAAACTGAAATACAATGCACAGAATACACAAGCAGCTTTAATACAGCTGAGTACGTCACAGAGCACTTTCTGCTCTATCCCTACAGCTTACACTCAGGAGTTTTTAGGAAGGTCACTCCATATACCCAAAGACACCATAACCAGAGCTTTTTTCTTTGTGGCTTGATCTTGACAGATGAAATTAGATTTTATGTTTTGCTGACTAACACCTAGTTTATATATAATTTAACTAGGTATTATATATATATATATATATATATATATATATATATATATATATAAAAAAAAATATATATTTTTGTTATTA
>VUQR01002906.1:49623-62052 GCA_015108515.1 Hemichromis elongatus
TATATATATATATATATAGATATATATATATATATATATATATATATATATATATATATATATATAAAGAAAAAAGTATGTCTGTTTGTCATAATTGCCTATGAATAACTGCATTTCATTTGATATAGGGTTTTATGAGGTATTATATAAAATCATTAAGTTGTTTAGTTTG
Organism: Hemichromis elongatus; assembly: GCA_015108515.1. Lineage (NCBI taxonomy): Eukaryota > Metazoa > Chordata > Actinopteri > Cichliformes > Cichlidae > Hemichromis > Hemichromis elongatus. Next base: position 49,796 of record VUQR01002906.1, read on the forward strand.
CACTGCGTTCATAGTGCATTCACCCCCTTATGCTACGCAAGTCATCTCTATAAACAGATTCTGTATATGAATCTGTAGGCGAGCTGTTTGTTACCAGGGGTTTTGTGGTATCCAGACTTCACTTGTAGGCAAAGTAAACATGTCTATGGCAAAAGAGGGATTGCACATGCCAAAAACCAATCTTGTAAACATTTGCTCTTGCTTGAAGATTTTTTTTTTTTGACTGACAGATGAACAGAAAGTGTATATCTGTCAGCTAAAGATTTATACTTCAGGGTGAAATCTATGCAGATCTATGTTTGCAGGTACACTGCAACTGCAAACACCTCTCAAACCATGCAACGTAGTCATGACCTGGTGTCCACCCTTCTGGAAAAGTAACTACACATTCTAGCAATGCAATCATAGTGGCAATATAAGCACTCACAAAGGTCAGCAAAACTCATAATCAGAGCAGATGTGAGGAAATGTACAAAGAAGTAGAATAACGTGTGAGAGAAATATGTCTGCCTTTAAACAGATTTAAACTAATTTTCTGTTGTGGCTGGCATTGCATGTAAAACATGACACAGCTACAAGCTAACTAGCACATAATGCACCACTTACAACCATAAAGGATGGTAATGATGCAGACCACCTATGTAGGTTATGTCAGAGGCTCTATAAAGCTTCCTTGCAGTAGTCTAAATCAGGCACAAGGCCAGAATTGCTTGCTTTCAGGGGCTAATGGGTTACAAGATTGCACCTATGGCAGCTCATCTATTGTTATCTCTGCCTTTTAACTGGAGCAGTTTAACTATTGCTTCTAGTGACTAGGAGTCACACTTCTGACACACCCACCAAAGCCCGATGCACACAGTTTCACACCATTTTTAAAAAAAAATCAGTGAACACACCCATGTTGCTATAAACTGAATGTGATCCTGCAGTTTTGGAATTTTGGGAAGAACCGAAACCACGGGGAAAAGAAGCTGTCTAATTTTATATGTCAAATCTGCATAAATGTGTTGTGTTTTTTCTAAAAGGTGTGGCATCCTAACTCAACAAAGCATGAGCCTGCCTTTGAATTTAGTATATGTGAAACTTTATTGGCAATAAGTGCTGTTATTTTCTCACTTAAGCTATCATGTAAAAATGCTAGCCTATTGAAAGATGTAAATGTCCTCCTACCAAAGACATTGCTTGTAGTATTCCTTGTCAAAAATTCTTCTTTATCCCTGCGCACCTAATTGGAAACACATTTTTTTTTTCCTGGTAACTTGTTAAGAAAGAGACAGGAAGGGAGGGGTGGAGTGATGCAGAGAGAGAAAAAGGCATGAGACCGAGGGACTCAAAGACATATTGTATTGCTTGCCAATTAACCCTCCACATAGAAATATTTCCTTCTGTCTGCCTGTGCATGTGTCAAAGTGAAGTTAAACCTTCTCATCTGAAGTTCCATGACTTTGAAAAAGTGTTTGGCAAGGACAGTTATGTCTGCCAGCTTCACGCCATCTGTGAACACTTAGCGAGGTGTTTGCAGTAAACCAACCAGCGAGGCTGAGGAATGAAATCAAGCATTGAAGAATTAAAAGTAATTTTCTCATTTGTTTCATTTAGTTAAAATTGTTAGTTACTTTTAATAATACGTAACACAGATTTCCAAGCATAGCAAAATAATGCAGCTTTTATGTTCTCAGAAATTGTGCTAGTAGCAACACTCAGGGATTATACAGAGCAAAGCTGGAAGCAGACGACAGTCCAGATTAAGCATAGCTGGAGAAATTGTTGAAAAATCAGAAATAACAATTAAACATTAAATTTTCCTTTGGTTTCTCTTCTAATCCCATGTGGTAGAATATTTCAGTATCAAGCTTATGACTTGCAGTACCTAATGACAGAATCTGTGAGACAATAGCTACTCTTAGCTGCTCCTGTGCCACAAGGGCTCTGCACACATGCCCAAAGGGGATTTGTACAATGGCCATGAGAGCTTAAATGTACTCCAACTTAAGAAAACACCAGCGAACATAAAGAATGCAGATTAAAACACAACAGAAATATAGGGTGTATCAAAAAGAATCATGCACTTTCAAAGTGCTTTAATTGTTCACTGGTAATGACAGAAAACGTGCCATTAGAAATTAGTTTCACACTGTTAGAAAGGCAGATATGTGAGTTTCATGTGGTTGCTGGTAGGTAGCATAATAACACCAGAGGAGGCTGTAACTCCAGACTAAGTATGGGATGATGCAAAAGCTAAAAAAAAAAAAAATCACAAAACAAAACTGTTTTCGTGGAATTAATAACGTGATGGAACAACTTTGGAAGTGACAAACTAACTGTCCTTAGCAAAGATGTTCATACAGTATACGAACACACATTAACCTGCATCTTTTACTCCCTCACAACAATCCTCAACTTCATTTATGCTTCAGCGCAGTTCTTAGCATTTTTTTTTTGTTTGTTACTGTAACTTCCATAACTTTATCTGGGGAAACGTGTAATTGTGTCCCCAGAAACACTTCCATTGTGTTTTGTGATATTTTTCTTTTAAAATCCTTGTTAAAGGAAATTATGTTTACTTTAATTCCATTGTCAGTCTTTCCATCCATTCGCTTCCGCTTATCCTTTTGCAGGGTTGCGGGGGGGCGCTATGGCGGGGTACACCCTGGAGAGGTCTCCAGTCTGTCGCAGGGCTAACACATATACACAAACAACCATTCGCGCTCACATCCACTCCCACATTCATACCTCTGGGCAATTTAGAGTTTCCAACTAACCTAACCCCACTAAGTGCATGTGGGAGGAAGCCGGAGGACCCGGGGAGAACCCACATAAACACGGGGAGAACACAATTCCATTGTGTGTGTTTTTAATTTATTTATCATTGCTGTTGTGTTTTAATCCACTTCTCTTTTGTTTTGCGTGCTTTTGCAGTGTTTTTTTATTGTCTGATTCTCCAGTTGCAGTGTGTTTGACCTTTCAGGGCAACCTTAGATTTATATCTCCAGCTGGAGTCAAACCAGTGACCTTTTACTTGACAAGTAAATGTGTGCACCCCTACACTGTTATAGACACTATCTATGAAACAATACGTGTTGAAAAATAAGAAAAAAAACCCTGTATGATTGTCCTCTAGTCAGTGGGAATGTTTTCTAAGATGGCTGTGCCTACTTTACAATTTGTAAAGGTTTTGCTAGACACAAAAACTACTACTTCGAAGTTAACAAAATAAAACAGCTAAGAATTTCTGAATTTGTTCGAGTGTTCAAAGTGTAGTCAGAAACACTTCAGTCGGTATACCCGTTTAACTACTCGATAGCAGAAATACCTACTCAGACAAACACATGGCAGCAACCCAGTGTATTTAGGCATTTAGACATGGTACAGACAACAGGATATCAAATTAAATCATCTTGAATTGAGGTCTCTGGCTTGTCTCTCTCTGCAGTCACCACATCTCAATGAAACAACACCTTTGAAATGTGGTGAAATGGGAGATTAATGTAACGGATACACAGCAAGCCTGCAGCAGATGTGTGACGCTATCAAGAAACACTGACCAAAATCTCAGAGGAATGTTTCTTGGCACGGTGGGTATCAAAGCTCTCTGGAGTGAATTCGTCACCTGTCCTTTTGACCTTCCTGAAAATGAAAATGTATCACGTTTTTCAAAATGTAATCTGGCCCATAAAATGCCGCACCTATACCATATTAAAGTGAAGAAATTAAAGGAAAAAAAAGATCTAAATAAGAAAATTATGTTTACAAGATATGAAAAGCAGTAATGTGATGTATTTTAAGCAGTAGTTCCTGGCACACTTAGTGGTGCAAGAGGAATGAACCACAATGAACCTAGTGATGGGGAAAATCCTTTTGCTTTGAGTGATTTGTCAAAACCGTTGCATAACCACTATGCTACATTTGTGCTCTTGTTGTAACAGAAGACCCTCTATTGCACACAAGTTTAACAGACCAAATTTAAACTATGGTGTCCCACAATGGAAAGCAAACATCTGCAAGTTGGCCAAAGGAGAATCCCACCTACTGTACACAGTAAAGTCTCAGGTCTACATGGCTGCAGGGAGATGAATGCCTGTTTGTAGCCTATATATGCTTCTTATATGGGACTCAGTATTCCCTTTAAGCCATGCTCAAAGCTTGGATTCTTTTCTCCAGCTACAACCAACAAGTATTTTCAGGCAAGTCAAAAAGAAGTTATGTGAGGATAAAGAGCCAATAGTTCATATCTTGTCACCCAGCCCATAAAATATCTGTATGAGATGACCTGCAAGATCTGTGCCTATTGTTTTGGCAATGTTTGGACTTGGCTGTGTCCTAAAAGTATTTCTCACAGTTGTGTAAGTTTGTGTCATTTGTTTTAGTATATGCAGATAAATCCAACCTAGAAACACAAAAATATTAAAAAAAAAAATTTTTTTTAACTTAACACATACAAAACTCATAAGCCAGCCCATAAGACTTGTTTTTACGTGTCACACCCACAGACCCATCTGGTAGCCTTTACTGAAATGTTCTTTGTAAATAGAACCACCGTAACTGTAGGAATTCAAGAGAAGAGCAGAGGTTACAAAATCTGGTTTCCAGGAAGGTCAGTCCAGAAAAAAATTGTTTTGAACTGCTGTTGAAGAGTTATTAAGGATGTTTTAAAAGAACTGCATTATGATAATGGGATTAAAGGAAACATTCAAACTTCAAATTTAAGCTAAACTCAGTATATTTCAATAATTACGGTTAGACTTTGCGCTTTAGCTATCCAGCAGGTAGGACTAAAAATGTAATTGTGGTGTATGCTTCATTATGTAGTCACTCATTTACGGCTTTAATCACAAGGCAGAGAACGCAGGGGAGGCACAAATACTGCCAGATGGCCGATAGCCGGTCACAGCAGACTTATTTTTCCAAACACATCTGAAACATTCATGTTTTCTATGATATACAAAGATTTTTAATGTTGTACTGTATAATCAGTATTTAGTTCATTAGAGTCCTAATGCTGTACTAAGAACATAACAAAATCAAGTTTACATATACACACAAAAGACCACAAATAAGACAATATAAAAGATTATACATACAGCTCTAACTTTGGGTTCAAAACCAAAGAGTAAAATGGGTTTTAAGATGCAATTTAAAAAATTTGGAGGCTGAGGACAAGCCTAGCGTGTATAGGGCAAGTCATCTGACAGTTTAAGGGATATGCTTCTCTTCTTTTGTCTTCAGGGTAGGAAGAGGTAACAGGTCAGTGGACTAAAATTCAAGAAATGAAGATACCATGGTCAGCTGTTTCAAGACAGCTGTAAAATGTAAAAGCATTAGAATAGCTAGTCAATAGTCAGCTCTAACAACTGTCATTTTTGGTTTTGGTCCAACGTGTAATTTATATGCTTTTGGTTCTAAGACCTCAATTTATTTTAGCAATGCAACAACCACGTCTATATTAAAAGTAGTGTGGGTGTGTAGGTCAGCTGAACACTTTCATCCAGACCAAATCAATTGCAAGAATGAAGCACAGACACTCAAGATGCTCGAATGATTCATCTTAAAGATTTTAATGATCAGATGGAGCAGGAAACGTTTTCACTCACAAAATGAACATCTGCTGCACCAACTGGAAGCAAATGTTGCACAAATGGTCATAGGTTCCTTGTGCTAAGCACATTTGAAGATCAAATTAAGCAGTTTTTACCAACATTTTGATATCAACAGTTGCATTTTATAGTCCTAATATGAAAATATTAGCATGCTACTGGATTAATCCGTTGAATATGACAAACACTACACCTTGTGTCTTCTAACATTGATTTCTTATGTTTCTCCATATTTCTCACACTTAAATATTTTAGATCATCAAATAAATTTTAATATTAGATAAAGAATAAAAAATAATTGAAAATTAAAATGATAATTTCATGAATTAGCAAAAACAGTTCATCCAGACCTACCTGGCCCTGTGAAGAGCAGTATTCATGGTTCCATCTACTACACCAAGTTGTTTTGAAGCAGCAAAGGAGCCCCAGACCATCACATTACTAACATAACAATGTTTAACTGTTAGAATGATGTTCTTTTTATCAAAGGCTTGATTCCTTTTTCAACAGGTCTAACGGACCTCAGACTAGGCTTTTTCTCATCGATCCACGGAATATTTTCCCAAAGGTCTTGGGGATCAACAAGATGTTTGTTGGCAAATGTGAGATGAGCCTTTGTGTTCTTTGCAGCCAGTAGTCGTTTCTAGATCGAAACTCTCCCGTCGATGCCTTTCTGCCCGGTTTCTTTCTTACTGTTGAATCATGCTCACACCAAACTTAGCTGAGGCAAATCACACCTGCAGTTTTTTAGATGCTGTTCTCTGTACTTTCGTGACCTCCTGGATGACTCGGTCCATGCACTCTTGGAGTAATTTTGGTAGGCCGTCCACTCCTGGGAAGGTTGACCACTTTTCAACTGTCTCCTGCCTTTGTGGATAATGGCTCCCATTGTGGTTTACTGTAATCTGAAAGCCTTACAAATGGCTTTGTAACCCTTTCCAGGCTGATAGATTTTAATGATGTTGTTTATCAGTTGTGGCTTCAGATTGTGCCATGATGTGTTGCTTTTTGAGATCCTAGTATGCTTCACTTTATCACAGGTTTTTCCCCTTAGCAAGTAATTTTGTATTTAATCAAGTTATCTTTGTTTAATCTCCGAAAGTTGATTCTGTTCATCTGGACGTAGCGTTCCAGTGGGAGAAATGTTTCGTCACTCGTTCCAGTGACTTCTTCAGTCTTTTCTCCCACTGGGGCGATCATGGCTCAAAGAGTTGGCAGTTCGCCTTGTAACCGGAAGGTTTCCCGTCCGAGCCCCAGCTCTGACAGTGTCGGTCGTTGTGTCCTTGGGCAAGACATTTCACCCGTTGCCTACTGGTGTTGGTCAGAGGGCCCGGTGGCGCCAGTGTCCGTCAGCCTCGCCTCTGTCAGTGCGCCCCAGGGCAGCTGTGGCTACAATGTAGCTTGCCATCACCAGTGTGTGAATGGGTGGATGACTGAATGTAGTGTAAAGCGCTTTGGGGTCCTTAGGGACTAGTAAAGTACTATACAAATACAGGCCATTTACTGAAAACGCTACGTCCAGATGAACAGAATCAACTTTTGGAGATTTACTTACCTGGATGATTGAGAATGCATCAAGACGAAGATCTTTGTTTTATGTTAAAAAAAATGTGCATATTTGTCACATTTAAATGCGACAAATATGCAACAAAATAAGAAATCAAGAAAGGAGCAAATACTCTTTCACAGCATTGTGTAAACATAAATTAATAGTCACTTAGTATTTTACATCACTGGAGTAGCTGTATTTGCCTCAACCAAAAACCGTGATAACTCTTAGTGGTATAATGACTCACATGCCTTTATAGGTCACACAGCCGTCTCCACATGACATTCAACTGTTGTTTCAGCTGTTGATAAGGGAGTCTTGACATTTGAATTTGCGTATTTAAGACAAAGACTCTCTCATTATGCACAAACTGCATTAATAACCATGTAAATTCCAACTCATAATGCAAACGAGACAGGAAGGCTGACAGTGAGAGTGGGGTAAGTCAGGAAGAATTAAGAGAGTTTCACATGTGCCAGCCGAAGGAAAGACAAGGAGGCCCAGGGTTTCAAAAGGGAGTTGAGTTTCAGTTTTGGAGCCAGACTCAGAGGGCACAGGGGTTAGGTAGGGTAAAACAGGGGAAATGGAAGGAAAAAAAGTAGATGGCTGGGGGTGCTTAAACAGCCCGTGGCAAGGACATGAATGATGTCACAATGTAAACAAAAAAGTAGAGGAAAAGTGGATTAAAGAAAGATGATTTATGAGCTATTGGTGATATACAGCAGACATAAATACTGAAAAGTGGATGTGTGAGAAATGGCATACAAAAAGTGCACAAGTATACGGCTACTGTCATTAACATCTCTGATGTGGTGTGTGACTTCAAATTCAAAGGAAGGTTATTAAGCAAGGCAGTTTCTGCAATACTTAATTGTTAGTCATTATTCTGGCATCTAGAAACAAAATTGGTGATTTACAGCTGTTGACACAGAGAACTTTCTGTCTATGGGGTGGAGGCCTCGACGCTTGAGTGATGAAAACTCTTTGAAAAAAAAAGAAAGTATGTAAAATAAGTAAAATACATTTCCATTTGTCATATTTTTGAACTACTTGTAAATATATTCCATCAAATGGCACTGTTTTCTTCTCTGTCCTTTCCTGTTAGTTTTTTCCAGTGACTCAGATATGTTATTGTTGTGGTAATTACACATGATGCACATGATGACAGTGTCTGTGAAACAGTGTTGGCGTGCGTCCTCGCATCTATGGCTCATCGCTTTTATATTGCCAGAGAAGAATAGACCTATTACATGGAGAGAACAGATCAGCCACCGTGACTTCCTTCATTTCAGGTGGTGACATCCTAATGGCTTCTTTCCACTGATGACTCTGTTAGTGATGAAGTGTTTCTTTTGTAATGGACTCTTGTTTACAGTTTGTCTTGCAGTTATTGGGACCTAGAGCACATTGCGTTTTTGCCAATGACAGGCAGTCACTGTTAAAAAAACAAAAAAGAACATTTAAACCCAGTGAAATTTGATTTCAAAAAGAAGTTTGAACACAAAAAATATGGGCGTTAACAAGCTTGGTATAAGGTCATTGATTTCAGATATATATAGAGATTGGTCAAAGAGATTAACATTTTATATCTCACAGCTTCCACAACTCATAGTATCTGGTATCTGCAACATGCCCACAGTGGTCTTGTTTGTTATCAGCAGATAAAAAAGCTCTCAAGTTCTCTTCCAGTTTCATAACCCCTTGTGTTTATATCAAACACACATGCACACACACACACACACACTTGCCTGTTATGCGACAGCTGTTTGTTATTGAGTCAGTGAAGTCAGTGAGGTCTAGTGTTTGTAGTGGTTCAAACTCTGACCGGGGTACCCGGGTCACTGCACTAGTCTGTGTGTATGTGCATTAGTGTGTGTAAGATAAAAACATGTCCCCTGGAATGCAGATGAATTTGAAAATGCTTATCTTTTCCTTTTCCTATTCCACCATCTGCAACTTTCCGCACTTGAACTTTTGACATATTGCGAAATTTATTAGCCTTCTTGCCGAAAGAAGAGAGGGCTGATCTGTGGAGACGTTGACTAAGCAAGGCTTGGTTGAGGGGGATGGGCATAGAAAGAACAAACACTCTACAGTGCAAACAAACAATCTTGATGTGGATGACCTTTTTATCAGGAGAAATCATTAGGTATCTCTTAGTTATGTTTAGACTTAAGTGGAATGCCAAACAGGATAAGTAAAATACATGTAATTGTTGCAGCAACTCTCTTTAAAAAGCCATCCATGGCTTGTGATGCTAATCGCAGCACAACAGTCCCTGCATTTGTACTATTGGATACTCTCTAATTCAAAGCAGGTCTTGAGCTACGCTAGGATGCTAACACCGCCCTGATCAGAGCAGTGCAGCATGGAAAAGCCATTACAGCTGACAGAAGGACCTTTTATTTGGAGAACTAAGCACAGGTTCACATCAGGAACCAATTACCTTCTACTGCCTTAACCAGAAACCAGCTGAAGGACCCCCACCTCTACCGTCTTCTGTGTCCATCCCCCATTTCTTCTACCCTCCCTTTTTCCTCCTCTCCATTCCGTCCCCAACTAATACTGTACTTCTTTATGAATCTATCCCTCCCATTCGTTCCTTTATTTTCCCCCCTTTTTTATTCCCTGGCACCTTAATTTTTACCTAAACCCTCCTTTTCCTTCCTGTCTCTCTTTCTATCTGCCCGCAGTAGTTTCTCCTCCACCCTTTCCTGCAGCTGCACAACTTTTTTCTCCTAGTTTTCACACTTTTCTAAAAAAAAAAATATATATTCTCACCACTTCATTTCTCTCATAACCTTTTCTTGCCCTGCTGCTTGGTTCTTTCTGCACTTCACCTAGACCATGTTTGTATTTCTAATCCCCTTCCATGTTATCATCTCTTTGTTCCCTGCTACTCTCGCACCCTTTGCTGTTCACAGAGGTCCCACATTTCCCCTTTTTCTGCTCAACAGCAATGACAAACGTGGGATTAAAAATCATCAGATCAAACTTCCATTGCAAAAGAAATGGCATCAATTAAACTTTGGTGTGGATTCAGATGCAAAGTTTTTTATAATACACTGATGTGGAAAACTAAGCATATATCCAATACTGTTTCCTTGTGTTTTGAAGCTTTATTATACTAAACTTTGGTGAGGTCTTCAGTCTAATTTTAACATAAATCAAAGGGATTCAAAATAAAGATAAAACACAGGTTTTTAAATAATGATAGCATATATTTAAGCAAAATGGTTGTTCAAATGTAAACATAATCACAGCCCTGAACCTAACAGAGACCATGTTAAGCTGCAGCAGCTTTCACCAAAGATCAATGTTTGACATCGAATGTTTGTATGTTGGTATTCTCTAGTGTTTTTGTCCTACGTCTAATGTTATTTAATTTTTTTTTAAATCCATCCAAAAAAAATTTCCCAAAAGGTCTTTCAAGTAATCAAGGTGGGTTGATGCAAGGAATCTGGGACATGGTAGTTCAGTTTTCTCTTTTTGAGGAAAATGTCTCCCACTGTGGATCCAGAGTATTAGAAATAGACTGTAAAACATTCCACCACATGTCTTCTGGAATTTCTTTTGGTTCTTCCAAAGTGTATGGCGCAGCATTGTGGGCAAAAATGATACTACCGAGAAGTCAGAGGAAGCTGTATCCTTGCTGAAACCAGCCTCTGATTTAACCAATGAGAAGCTGTTACCTGATAGGCTGACAGTGCCATAAAAGGAGGCCGCTAGTAAGACCTTTTAGGCACAGATATTTGAGGACTGGTTACAATCAGGCTCCAGTATGCTGAGCTTAGCCACAGCCACTTGTTAATACTGTATAGAAGCTTATCATACAGACCCAGTTAGCAATGGTTAACAGTTTTGCTTCTGTATGTACTTTTACCATTTAAAACCTGCCTTTTTGTGTTTTTTGTGTTTTGTGTTTGCTACATTTTAAAAATCTGACAGAATGAACGAGGGTACACAAAAATATGGAAGAAATTAGAAAAGGTTATGTGCTTTTTCATAGCATAGTATGTAAAGTTAAAAGTCAGAGCAAGCCTTAATTCCAAGAACATCCCCTTTGGAAGAAGCCATCATGCATGATGATGACGTGGAGACATAAAACAAATGCAGACTTTTTATACAGGACTGGGTTTTACCATCTTATATTCGACCATTATTATATTAAGCTTTCTATATTTTATTTTTAGGTTATGTCCACATGAACAAAAGTATTCTTTTCACTTTTATTTTGAAAAACATCTTCGTCTACAAATGATGAAGTCAAGCAGTTTCACGTTTGTGGCAATATAATGTTTAGCATACCGAAATTTTGGCCAATGACAAACATAAAAATGTCATAGTGAAGAGTCTGACTTCAACAAACGAAGCGAGGTGCACACCTTTGATGTTGCGAGACAAAATCTCAGTTTTCTTTGTCCACGTGTAAGATGGAAACTTTCAGAAAATCTTCACTCTGGAGGGGTTTTTTTTCAGTGACCAGCTCAAAACACATAGAAAAAACAAATGTTTACAAAAATAGGCGCGCGCGCGTGTGTGTGTGTGTGTATATACTCAGTTGCTGTAAATGCTAGAATTTCAATTGAAAACAGTAAGGAGATACATGACAGCGTAATTCAATGATTACTGGCACACATGTACATGGGATTTTTGTTCAGATTCCACCTGCCTGTGAAACTAAATTAGTCAGTGATTTGATTAAATCTAAGTTTTCATCCTAAAATCACAGCCTTCATACGGGAACATTAACTGTCTACCCACAGGTATGCATGTGGTCAGTGTTTGAGTAACATGGAATACACTAAGAAGTGCCATGTCGGTGGTTAAAAGTCTAGTGGTGTGGTACCATGTAAGCATACCACTCAGAGACATGGTTGCGGTAACCCTCACACACTGTACACTCTATCCCTCTCTGTCTGTGTTTAGCTTTCTCTCCCCTTTTGTCTTTTCCTCTCAGGGTTTCTACTTTTCAATCTCATCTCTCCTTTTTTTTTTTTTTTTTACCTATTTGTGTCCATCCATCCATTCCCGTCTGCCCTTCCTTATCAGGGTCGTGGGGGGCGCTGTAGCCCATCCCAGCTATCATAGAGCGAGATCACAGTACTCCCTGG
>VUQR01002912.1:6033-22345 GCA_015108515.1 Hemichromis elongatus
AGGGTTAGTGTTTGAAAGCATCCCATTGGACTGCTTAACAAAGAGTTTTTCTCGCAGAAGCTTTACAATCAAGACAGAAATCTCTGCTTTGTTTCACCTTCAGCTTTCTCCTAATGCGTTGTTTGTTACCGATGTCCAACACGAGCGTGTTTCGGCAACAAATAAATTAGGTTGGCAGCTTTTTTTTTTAATCACTCCTAACAGTCTCTCCTGACTGCTGAAATGAAAATGTACCCCTTCGTGAAGTCATCCGATTAGATTTGTTCACAGTTAGGGGATGAAAAGCACACTCACTTGGTAATGTGAACACCACAGACAGAGTTTTCCATAAAAGCTTTGATGGACATCAAATCTAATCTGGAGGATACAGAGCCAAAGTATTCTGGCAAATCTGGTACAATTTTCTGCCTTTGATGCGGAGTAATTCTACTTTCTCATCCGAAGAGGGCAAACCTCAAACTGAGCAGACGAGATTTTCTCAAAGAATGAGGTTATGCTGCAGACATTCATTCTCCAATGGGAACTCTATTGATTATCTTGCATATCTGTCTGGCTATGAGATTTCTCAGCACTTTCATGCCGGAGTTTCCTGTCAGATATCTGTCCTTCCTCGTAGAAAGTTCAGTGCTATAAAAGCGTTGTAAGTTAAATGTCGAATCTCTTTTCCTCGGTGCTGGGAGAGCCTGGTGCTACATTGCATGGTCAACGCTCTTTTTTTTTTTTTTTAGCCAGCTGCTGTAAAATTTTGGGAATGCTACAAAAGTAAAAAGCAGATGGTGTTTTTTTTTTTCACACTGCGGCATTAAAGGCGGTAAAAGAATCACTGAAAAATCAACGTAGCGTGTATATGTTGCATTTCAACAAGAGGCGAACTATATTTGAAAATGAATTCCTTTACATACACCCAGAGGATTTTCTTTCAGATTAACTTTTTAAGAGTTTTTAAAAATAAACTTTCATTCATTTTTAAAGATTAATCCAACATATAAGCAAAAAAGGGGAAAAAAAGCCTTTTAGGTCAGTTGGGAAATACTACAGGCTGTTCCAAGCTTTATATAAAACAGGTTTATGGAGACAAACAAAGGCAGTCGAAATATATATATATATAATCTACTGAGTAACGTGGGATAATAAGGTCACTGAGATATACTGATAATGATATCAATTATACTGAGAACTGAAATTGTTAATAATTAGAAGTGTCTGTAGAACTCATAGTCAGCAAGTAAAAAAGCCTGTTATCAAGCTGATATGTGGATGCCTACATTATATTGTGACAAATATCAGTGTGAGATGTTAAGTGTTATCAGCCTGTGTCTAATATTGTTGCTTAAGTGCAGTGAAGATTCTGATCAGCACCTGTGCTGTTGTTATAAATATACATATATATATATATGTGTGTGTGTGTGTGTGTGTGTGTGCTGGCATATATATGTATATCAGTTTGGTTTCAGGCAAGAGGTCTGAATGGTGTAGTTCAAAGCATTACAGGCATTAAATGTGCCGTCACATTCACAGCCAAGCTCTTATTCTGAGATGCTGTCCTGTATTCCTGTGTATCATTAAACAAGACTGGGCGTAATGAAGATAGGCAGACTGTCTGAGGCATGACCTTCAGAACACACAGAGCGCACTCGAACCTGCTCCGCTCTCCAAACACGCTGTTTTAGAAGTGGTCTGCTCTCCGTCTCTGACACATCCTCTTTGCATCTAATATCCTCTGATGTTTTCATAGCACACTGTTTATATAACACTGGCACACACTATCCAGACTGTAGAAAACAATTTACACAAGCTTTGTTTGAAAAAAAGGAAAACTACAAACTGCAAAATAATTACCCACTTTGTGTTTGCCGCTGTTGAGGCAAACTGAATGACATTAAAGTATGAGCACCGGGTAGCTTTAGCACAGCCACTTTTCATCCTCTTCTGACAGAGAGACTGAGGGGGATCTCTAGAAGGCTTTGAGGTTTTTTTTGTTTGTTATTTTTGCTGTTTGAGTCGTCTCAACATGACCTGATCAGACCCAATTCATGCTCTCTCCCTTCATCAGCTAGGTTGGACCGTACCCAGATTGAGCCTGTCTCATAATCACTGAGACTTTAGGGATACGATTGTCTAAACATGCTGCCAACACAGGGCTCACTGGCTGCTCGTGATTTGGTTTTAGCAGCAAGAAGACTTTTTTTGTTTTCTTTTAATGGCACTAACAAAGACGTCATTCAGTATTAGGTATAAGTATGGCCTTGAATGTACAGTATGTTCCTGCACATATGCATAATTATTTACAATCCAGCCAGATACTGCTGTATTGCATTACACGACATTCATCGACATCTCACTGCAATATGAGCCAATTCTAAAATGGTCCAAGCATAGTGCAGCATCAATTTGAGTCATACCAACAAATCGTTTTTTGTTGTTGTGTGTGTGTTTTTTTTTTTTTTTTTGCAGTGATACTGAGCCTGTGCATCGTAGGCCTGAGAGGGCTGCAGCTGACAGCTTTGTGGTTTCTTCAGACAAAGGAGACTTATTTATGTCTCTCATCCTCTGTGCAGCCTCTCTGAAGGCCCATGCTACAAACCACAGAGGCTGCACAGCTCTTGACAGAGTATCTCAGTATAAAGCCCTCACACTCATTTTTGACTGGCAGCAGCCAACCTTCAATTTCCCTGTCTCTATTGCCATGAAATCTGGCTCTTAGCAGGTTCTTGACATGTTTGATGTCTGGATTTTATGGTTGTGCTATGACTCTGCAACTAATCGGTGCCCTTGAATTTAGTAACGGCTCTCTGGATCACCGGGGTGGGGGTGGGGGGTCCTTTAATTTGACATTATATATTTTTCTTTATTTTTGTTCACTTCAAAAGTTTCGCTTTAAGGCAAGAGCACTGCATGATTTTACTTTTGTAGAGTCAGTAAGTATTGCCACATTTGGGTTTATTCTAATATTTGATAAATTGTTTCATATTCCAGTAATAAATGAGTCAAAAAGGGTCCTAGACGACACACTGAATGACTTAAGTGTAATAAAATTTGTCTCACCATACCTCAGTCTACCATTCATCTTGGGGTTACAATTCCAGGAGGAGTTTTGAGAAGAAAATTAAAAAGAAAATTAAAAGAATTTCAATTAAGTGATTTGCTGAATTGGAGGGAAAACGTCAGTGATGTGGAAAAGGCTTTTAATCTTGGTGAGCCACCTCTCGTTCCATTAAGCTCATATCCCCTGCTTATCTCACTAATCATTCTTCCCAATGCCAGCAGTCTTGGCGATTTTTAATGAACCCATTATGTCCTGATTCAGTCCACCAGGACACAGGCACACCGTACGCTCATGAAGTGGGCTGGAAACAATCAAAGTACAATCAGGCCCTTGGAATGATGCTATGGCCCTGTTAGAGCAGAGCGAGGCAGATATATCATTTGGCCTGTCACAG
Source organism: Hemichromis elongatus (assembly GCA_015108515.1). NCBI lineage: Eukaryota > Metazoa > Chordata > Actinopteri > Cichliformes > Cichlidae > Hemichromis > Hemichromis elongatus. Next base: position 9,474 of record VUQR01002912.1, read on the forward strand.
ACACATATCAGTATCGGTGAAGTTTTATGTGCCTATATGAGTTTGTGTGTGTTTGTGTATATTCCGCCCGCTGGAGGAGGAATGGCCTCAGAGTCGAACTGTTTACATCATTACAAGCGTTGCTATTCGATGACTGACACTTCCAGAGAGGCTGTGGTGAATCATCTTTGTGAGAGAAACACCTACCACCCTTAACTATATATCAACAGTTTATTGTGTCAGAGATATGAGCAGAAATAAATAATAGTGCTGGAGGAGTCCTGTACTGTAGATGATGATGATGATGATGAATAAAATGGTGATCGTGATGATTGATGGTGAATATTTTGAATTCCAGGATTCTTTTACAATTCTGTTTTTTTATTTCATACTGGGCCTCAGTCTAAAACTAGCAGTTTTGGCCTATCTCTCTTAAAGGCCAGCAGCCAGCTTTCTTCTGTCTAACTGGCAAACAGAAGATTTGAACAGGAGGTGAGTGGGGCCGCCGTGCTCGCAGCCAGAGCTGTTTTCCCTGAACATATTGAGGACATTCCCTTTCATTGACATCATTCAGATCCAAGAGTGGAAATAACTAAATAAATAATAAATCTGAAACTGAGTATTTAGAGCGGGGCTTACTTAGGGATAATTTGTACATAAGCTAACCTCATTATTTGAAACTTTGACTGTGTTTGGTATGAAAATCCACTGTTGCAACAGAATATATATCCATCTTCTCTTACAAGAGTTAGTGTATACTCTCTGTTTGACAAGCTTTGAAAGGAATAACAGAGAGACAGACAACCATTCACACCTTTGGCCAGTTTAAAATAACTGGTTAATCTAACACGCATGTCTCAGGACTCTTAGGGAGAAACCATGCAGGCAGAAAGGCACCACCACACCCCTCTACTGCCCTAATAATACAGATAAAAAAGAAAATATTGAGAAACATCATATGACTACAATAATAATGCCCTTTTCTGTATAGTCTAAACTGCTGATTTTATCTTGCGTTGTGTGCTCCCTTGTGGGCCACATAATGCTTCTGCATAACAAAAGCTAAAGATATAGTGTGTTTAGATCTTCACCGGACGGCTCGTGTAGTAAATCTCCTTTTTCTGTATGATGTTTAGATGCGGATACGACATGTTCACTCTGATTTGTATATGTCAAACTTAAAAGGCTTTGGATGATAATGGCTGATGCACACGCATCCTTGGTTATGAAGCAAAGTAGTCTGAGCCTTGTTTCACATTATGTAAGCTGTAAAATATTTAACCATATTCTGAAAGGCTGTAAAATCTGAGAAATGGGCTTTGCTTAAATATTAACAAGCATTGTCAATACTGTTCTAATTATAATTCAATGAGTTTCATGTTTAATAAATAGTCAGGTTTAAAGTTAAACAAAAAAATCTATAGCTCCACCCAAATTTGTTATTTTACTAGTAAAGCCATAAATCAAATTGCAATTAAAAGTTGTGTGCCAATAGAAAAGTACAAAAAGTTTGGTCAATTTTTATATTCCATTACTAATTGGGAAAAGTCAGACATTTGAAAAATATACATTATCATCAAGTGTCTTTCTATGCAAAATAAATAGAAGTGTTAGGCTTCTTAATGCAAATGAGACTTTAGGATCTATATTTTGCCTTTTAGGTTTGGAGAAGTGATGCTAATTTACGGCTCCTGTTCGACACAAACGCCCTCTTTTCCTTTTTGAACCAAAGGGCTCGAGACCATATTACCCTGGATAATTTATTTGTTGATGCAAAAATTAGGTCTGATAAAGCCTCTAATTGCTACAAATGTTTAAAAGTAATTGCGTGTACAGTGGTGCACTGGAATCGTTATTTGCTGTACCACCGATATGGTTTCCGAGCTGATAGAGTGTGTTGCTGTGCCCTTTGTCATTATGCACGCTACCCAATCGATTCTCCACTATCCCATCCAATCGGGTAACTTGACTTTTATTCATAATTAAAGCTATCTAGATGCAAATCAGGGAAAGTCAGAGGGCATCTTGTGCTATATGCACATCAAGCCTTACTATCTAAAGATACTTGGACAATTTATTATTTTTATTTATTTATCATTTGTTGCAAACACAAAGTAATGAAATATGCACATGTCTTTGTGCACTAAAGCTCATTAACCTTATTGTTGAGAGATCAATCAATTATAAGTCATTAAGACTGAATGTAAATCGTAAATGTTAATGTGATTACTTGTTTGTGTTAATGTTATGGCTTTCCTCCCCATTTCCGTGTTAACTTGTGTTTTTTTTTCGGTGACTTTCTGGGTGCTTATAACGCTGTTCCCGTTAATCAACCCACAGCTAAATATAATAGGTGTTAACTACGTTTTGACCCCTCTCTTGTGTCTCATAATGACAGTTTACCTCCTCGGCCCTACATCACTTAATTCGCAGGAAAAACTTTTGAATTGAAGACAAAATATTGTTGCATTTTACCGTATCAGCCTTAATTACATGTGATGTGTCTGAAAAAAGGAGTATACCAATACGTCTCTGTAGAGGCTCTCAAGGTTCTCTTTTTCCCCATGCAAGGGAAGCTGTAATATCTGCTTTAGCCATCTTTCAAAGGCTGACATATCTGAGCTCAAATAGAACAGGTCTATCGGTGAACAGACAGGTAATGTTAACATGATATGAATTTGATGACATTTTTTAAAAGATACATAATGCATTTTTGCTCACAGCAGAGCTCACATCATTCGTTTAGAGATGAAAGATTGTGCAGCGCACTGGAGAAAAAAAAAAGGGAAGAAAACCCACCAAGCAGCCTAGTGTGATTGGCAAGTAATAACCCCACATGTCAAATCATACAGTGGTGTCAATCCCAAATGTGACTGATTATTTTGACGTGTGCATCTCTATTTTTTTTCCCCTCACTGTTTCAGGCTGAGAATTTTCTGCCTGTCTAATGGGTAATAAGGCATGCTATACGTTCCAGCTTTCAAATGCCAGCTCATTTCAGTGTGTTTCTCTCACATAAAATCACATGCCTTTTTTCAGTTACGGTACTTGACACCATGTGAAGCGACAGCCTCATTTTCAACTTCCACGTGTGAAAATCGATGTATGCTTACCAAACATGTCGAAGACAGACAGTTTACAGCAAAGCTACACCGCTCGCATATCGGAGGTGCAACGAGGCTCGCTTACCATATTTTTAAACTTTAATTTGATACTTTCATATTTTTATTTGAAAGTTAATCCGGTGATGAAGAGAAAATAATTGATTTTCTTGCGCAGGATCTAATAATGCTGTCAGGGGAACAGAAACCTGGAACCTCGGAAACCTTTCCACTTTTCAGAGTTTATTGTGAGATCTCTATCTCCTTGTGCGTGCACGTGTGTGTTTTTATGCTCGTGTCTGACTTATCATGTGTGGTATCCATATTAATTTTCACTAGCTGTTATTGCAGCTCATTTGAGATTGATTGTGTGGCAGGAGAGAAGGTGCAGGAGGCAGTTTGTGCACGTGTGTGTGTGTGTGTGTGTGTGTGTTTGGAAGTGTAACCAACGGCAAATTCTGCCTGCTCACAACACACACACATCATTAGAAGCATCCAAACAGCACAACACGAGTGCAGTAAAGATAGTCATTAAGAGTGAGACTTGAATGGATTAATGAAGCATTTTCGTTGCCGTTGAGGTATTCTAATTATTGTGTCGGTTTGAAACCTGTCCTCGCTCCAAACTCTTTTCACGTGCATGAGCATGTGCACTAAACCACAGTTGACAAGGTAACAAGGAAATATGCTCAAGGAGGCAGAGAATACAGCACTCTTCTTTTAGTCATTTTAAAGAAACTGTGTGCGCTTCTCACAACTTGATTTCTGTCTGTGCACATCAATGTTTTCACCGCCCTGCAAAGCTAGGGTGAAGGAATGTTTTAAGAGGTCTGTGACCTGAGATGAATTGCTATGAGGGCTTGAATTAACAAGGCAAAGGTTAATGTTATTGTAATTATCAGTGTGGAGTCTTACGGGAGATGATTTCCTCATCACTGAAAAGCCCGTGTGATCACATCTAATGCATTAGACTAATAATTAGATTCGAACACCGCCTTTTTCATACTTTATTAATACCAGGGCCGCCCAGTTTGTCATTGCTATGCCTATTCCAGGGGTTAAAGATGTCAGCGACCAGCTAAATGAGAATTGAGTAATGACAGACACGTCAACACAGTTACATCAACCAATGCGTTTGGAAGCGCACTGCTTACTTAACAGTGTCCCCGCAGCTTGTTGAGTCACATGCAATTATCATGCATGGTTTCTCTCATCAGGCCAAGGTGTCGAGGTGTAAAAATGGCCTTGGATGAGTCACAGCGGTGCACCGGAGGCTTTCATTTGCCTCAAAGGGAGATGAGGAGGAACTAGAATGACTGTCCAACATAATACATAATCTTGCTCTACTTTGCTCGATCACCCCATCCAGTGTGTATATTTTAGGGACAAATCTGACTCGCATTGAGGAATATTTTTTGGTCGTATTTAACACTGCAGAGATTGTATGGCAGAGATGTTATTTGAGAGTTAGCAGACGTTTTCTTATATCAGTGTCAGGATAAGAGTGCAACTGGTCACTCAGGCACTACTCTGTCTGCTGATGACTACTCCCAGATGTGCATTATGTGTTCGACAGAGTTGTGCTGTCAGGGAGAGAAACCCCGACTGGATGGCTTGCAGTGTGTTGCAGCAGATGCCCAGACTAGTGCGTCCATCATTGCCTCTTCCCCCCATAGGCAATTTAAAATGCAGAGTCTGCAGAAAAAAGAAAAAAACAGCCGTGCTGTGATCCAGACAGAAACTGTGAGGAACGAGGCCTGGGGCTAAGACCTCAGTAGTGACCAAGACCAGATCGCTCTGGACCTGCTGCTTGGATTCTGGGAACGGTCTAAAAAAATGCATGAAATGTATGTACGCACATGTGATCCAGTGCACGCGTGTGTTCCTGTATCTGTGCTTGTAAACTCTAATCAGGATGTCACTTACGTGTGATGAAGTGTCAGAAAACGTGTGGTAATGTTTGCTATTAACAACCCTATTAACAGACGTCTCAGCAACGAATATATCAGTGTAGTAGCTTGGAGCAGTTTCTGTTAGGCGGAATTTATCGGTTCATGAATCAGTGGAGGTGGTACGCTATAGTGAAAATAATCTCATACACTGTTTTAATTTGCATCATGCTGGGATTTGTCACTGTTACAGATGATGCCATGTGAAACCACCAGAGCCTTGTTAGGTGGAGCTGACACAGTTTGCATTATTCAGAGCATGCTCCATAAGTGTTTGTTAGCTCTTGTCACTCCACGAGGGTCCAAGGTGTTCTCCCACAGTGCACACAGTGCTCCCCATGAGGAGCCTCCACCAAGGCCTGCTGTGGTCTGGTACACGAAATAATCAAGTCCCTTCACTAAAATGCCCGACATGGTCGTGCATTGGCGACAGTCAGATATTTGGGGACTGTATTCGGTGCGTCGTAGCTGTGCACAATCACAAGGAAGCATTGTCAGAAATATGTGCAGAAACTGCTACTGTTAGCATCTTTATTTCAAGTTCACTACAAAGAACGCTGTCATCTGCAGCCATTGTCTTTGCTCGTGTTTGCTTATGTGTGCATTTCTAACTTTTGATGGGTTTTTTTTATACTTTTTACTGTGTTGTTATTTGTGCCACCCAGTCAGTATTCTATAGTACTGTGCAAAAATGAATTTTTTTTGGAAGACATGGAAAATGTGTAATAGGTGCAGCAATTTAATGAAACATACAGTATATGAGGCAAAAAAAAAAACAAAAAAACATTCCAATTAGGTTAGAAAGCTTTTAGCTGCACATAAAGTCATCGTGTTTGGGTTTGGGACTGCTTCGAGTATCTTTCTGTTGCTCGTTCATTCTTCGCAGCAAATGGACACCAACGTGGGACTATAAATTCTAATGGATGTGGACAAGTGCTCATGGGTGAATCCGGTATTTATATTTCTCTCCTCATAAGAAGTAATTTTCACTTTCTCATTACAAGAAAACTGAAGTGAATTGCAAAAGGTAATTGTTTTTGGTCTTTTTTATCGTTCTTCCTGAATGGAACGAAAAAAATGGCAAGGAAAGGCAGTGCATTAACCAATCACTATTTTCTACTTGAATCCCTGCAATAGCATGAAATTACCAGCCTTCGGTGTTCAACAGTCCTCAGCAGTGCTCAAAGACAAAGCAGTGATGGAAGATAGAGCTGGTGGAGCTCAATCTGTCAGTGAAAGCTGTGTGATTAACCAATCCCAGCTTCTCATTAACATGACCCTTGAAGTCAGCAGTGGCCATGGGGCTCATTAGACCTAAGTTATTCTCAAGACTGTGACAGAAGGTGCTGCCTCTATCATGCTATGTATCTAGCCATTCACACCATCTTCTGCTCCACCTGTTCACACGGTTGCCCATAGCAGGAACATATGCCGAATCACATCCCTGCAAATTTGGTGAGAAACTGAACCAATCAGGAGGTGTGTGTGTGTGTGTATATGTGTGTGTGTGTGTATGTGTGATCTTAGGTTGGTCCTTTTTGTACCACGATGCTTTCCCTCTCAGTTGGACAAAATTAAAACTGGGGCCAAGCTGGTGTGCCCTCCTTGTAGTGACTCACAATTGATAGTCATAATTACAACGACTAGAAATCAATTAGGGCAAGTGAAAGTGATTTGTTGCTACCTCTGCCTGGCTAATTGCATTGTTAAAAGGCAAAGATCCAGCCAATATAAGCATTAACCCGCCTTTGAAGAGAATCTATACTACTGTCAGAGGAAATAAGTTAAAGCAAACATGTTTTTCATCAGCAGTGTTGCATCAGCCTTGTATAGACTCCCCAAAGACTTAGGAAAATATGTTACTACTGCTTTATTATTCTTATAACTTTGCATTTATTATGAAAATAAATAATAATAATTATAAAAATAATAATATATGTTAATTAATCTCTAAATAAGGCCCATTACCACTGGTTTTTAGTCCAGTTCTGGTGTAATTTGGCAAACTTCAGCCTGTTTCCTTTCCTTAACAATGGCTTATGGACAGCCACCTTCCACTGAGACCATTTCTGTTGAAACATTAACAAATTGTAGATGAAATAACTGAAGAGTGCTTGGAGTCCTTGGAAGGAAAATATAAAGAAAAAAAGGCGTGGCTCAATATTTTTGCACAGCACTGTGCGTGCAACTTTTATGTTTTTACAAATGCAACGCGATCTGACTCGAGCAGTGAACATAATTCTATTCGGTGAATTACCGAAAGCAGAATAATCCTGCATGCACTCGAGCTGGCATGGTGTGTTTCTTATGTTTGTGTAAAACCTGTTACTCCAGAGTGTCTTGGAATGCTTACTTTTCTCTGGCATTCTCCATCTTTAAGTGGTCTATAAATTTTCACTTGTGTAGAGGTCAGGTGAGTGTGGAGGAAACTCAGTAACAGCCAACACTTCTTTGTTCTAAAGTAGTTCCTGCAAAGCTTGGAGGTGTATTTAGACTTATTCTCCTGCTGCTGTCTGAATCCTTCTCCACAGAGATGTCCAACTTAGAGAAGGCAAACTCTTCCCAGCACCGTGTTTCACAGTGGGAGTGACAGACTGTGATATCATTCTTTCTTACGTGTACGTTTCTGTGACTGCAGGAAATGGTGCTTTTTTTCTCATCCAGTGTGAAACGGTGTTTTATCCCTCTCCAGAAATTAGGGGTTGTTTGACCTTGTGACAAGTAGTTTTGAGACCAGTATTCATCCTGAGAGGACCACTAGACAGCTTTTTATTGACCCCACTTTTTCTAATTGGGGTATTGCTTTCTTCATTGAGCAAATTCTGTGTTTCTGATGAAGTTGTTTATCTATCACTCAGTGAGAAAAGCTTGATGTATTGATTTTCTGATAGTGTGGCCACTTTTGGTCTGCCTGATCAGCCTTTCAATATAAATTACCCAGTTTCTGCAAAGAGTTTTGGAGTGCCGTGCACTTCCCTCCTCGAAACCTTCAGTCTAGCTAAGATTTGATGCTGAATAAGCCCCGCTTTGCTTTAAATAATAATTTGTCTTCAGACTCTTTTCGCACTCACTTCTGAAGTCATGTCTCCTGGTATTGCAGTACTTCTTAGACAGCAATGTTTTACTCTGAACCTCACACACAGCTGCAATTATAACACTTTTAAATAGGTTTGCAAAATGTGATAAAAATCCATCTGTCTCCTAAAAAGATCAGACCTTTTATATAACAAACACGCCACATTAAAGTGGTCAGTATAAGAAAGGTGTTCAGCTGCTGATCGGAAATCCCAAATACCTCCAGGTTCAGATAAAAATGTGATCCCCCTGTGTGCTCTTCCTGTTGAATTCATCAACCAGGCCTGGCCTTTTTCACTAGTCTTGAACTTCCTCTGTCTGCATCTAGCAGGGAAAAAAGAAGTCTTGAAGCAATGCTGTTTCTAATTGGGCAACTAATCAAATGTCACTGTGGAAATTCACAAAGAGCTGGATTGATTAAACTGTCCGAGACACAGGTGAGACTGAGATAAAGGGGGGATGGCTAGCTTGACAGCAAAACCTACAGGCCTGCTCTCGACATGTCCTTTACTGTTACTTTAACTTTCTGCAGGGCTGAATATAGAAAATTAGTCCTCGAATGGTGAAGCAAGCCAAAACTCTAGAGATACAAATCTCTCACCAAACCAGCTCTTGACGATTTCTTTTTGCCCTCCACTCAGTGGGCATTCCCGCCCACTCTATTTGCTATGTTTGCTTAATACAACACTGTTTCCAAAAAAAGTTGGGACACTGTGTCAGTTGTAAATAACAACAAACTGCAGTGATTTGCCGACCGTTTTAACCTCATGTTTAACTGTAAACGATTCAGTGGTAATGTAATATATTATGCTGTGATAGGAGCAACAGAAAAGTGAAACATCTTACAAATATTAGGTTTGTTATTCCACTTTGTATCGATAACTTGCACATCTGTTAAGAAACCACTAGTGTTAAAGGACATATAGATTTTACAGCAACATATGTTTCCATCCAGGCAGCCAACAACACAACAGCATGGCTTTGTATTAGCTAAAAAAGATACTTCACCCATTTATTACTTTCTGCCTCTATTGATACTGCCATATTAGCTTCTTTTCCTTAGCTCTCTGTTAAATCTACAACCAAATGTCAAATTCTACTCTGCACATACAAGTTCTTCGATAATCTTGGCCGCATCTTATCTTAAAGACCTTACAATACCATATCGCCCCAATAGAGCGCCTCGCTCTCGGACTGCAGGCTTACTTGTGGCTCCTAGGATATTTAAAATCGAATGGGAGCCAGATCCTTCAGCTTTCAGGCCTCACGTCTGTGGACCCAGCTCCCAGTTTGGATTTTGGACACAGACACTGTCTCTAGTTTTAGGATTAGGCTTAAAAGTTTCCTTTTAGATAAAGCATATAGTTAGGGGTGGATCCTTCTGTTTCCAGTGACAGTTGAATTAAATTGTTGCTAAACTGACATGAATCTAGTTCAGACTGTCACACACTAAATAAATTTGTTGCACTATAGAGTAAAAAATATGAACTGTTGAACAACTGAACTCTTATACTAAGAAATAATGGACTTTCCAGAGTACAGCGGCTGGTTCCCTTAGTTCCCAAACACTTCAGGTGATGCTGTTGTTGTTGCTGGCATAAAATTTAAAATGAACTAATATTTTTCAAAAAGAAACACTGTCAACATCTGATATGGACTATTTTCAGTACAAATTTAGTTTCAAGTGATCTGCAAATCAGCAGTTCTGTATTTATTCACATTTTACACAGCAGCCAAACTTTTCAGGGAACGGGGTTGTATTTGAACATCAGTATCATTTTGAGGTGAGTGTAACAGCATAGCCAGCCATGGGTTTCTGCCAAGGCTTGATACGCTACATTATATCTTTACTTTGGTTTATCGGTTACTTCTCCTTAAACGTGCACAGGACATCCCTGTATGCATCTATTTTTAATAGCGTTTTTATACAACCGCTTTGACAAATAGTATAAGCTTGATATTTATGCCACCTTCACTGTGTATAATGAAGTGAGAAACTGGGCGAAATGGAATGCATATAAAAGTCAGTCGCTGAGTTGAATGTCAAGAGTGACAAATGTGATTTGAAATATCATTCCCTGCCTTCATCACAGTAAACGCTTTTTCCCGTGAATGTCATTTTATTCCCCAAGTCCGCCTTTCACTCAGTGTGACTTGACCACAGCGATTAATTTTGCACTGTTGTTGTTTTCCTGTTTGCTGCTCTATGCGCCTTGGCACAGGGTGTTAATGTAATGTCAGTTCAAGTGCCTTGGGAGCCGAGCCACTCCATCAGCCAGCACTCTCATCCCTGAGCCGGAGTGTCTCTTCAGTCAGCTTCCAGCATTACTGCTGATAACTGTATCAGAGCCTCAAGAACTGCTTAATCACAGCAATATCACAGATAGAGTGACAGACAACATCTTTCACTGCCCCCCTCCCCTTCTTCATAGCCGCACGTCTGGTATAGACTAGACACGTCTCATCTGCTCTGGCTGACAGCATACAGTTGTTATTCCCCTTCCATCTAGGCTGATAGAAAACCATAACTGCCAAAAAACATGCGCTAATACACAAGGCCCACGATGACATTTTAGAGGAAGACTGCGCAGCCCTCAAAGATGCATTTCTCTGCTTTAGATGGTGATGGCAAAATGATGTTTGAGCTCACCTTGACCAGAAAATGAAATTGAGGGAGGCAGTGGCATTTTTTTCATAGATCTTTAAAACTTGGTACCTTTCCAAAGACAATATTTTATTATGTTAGAGAAAATGGGAAGGGATCACATGAGTCGACAAATATGAAATCAGTTATTCTGCACTACTAAATCTAGTGTAAAATGTGGTTAGACTGACTGCAAACAATAGTATAGTGAGTTCATTCTGGTTATATAAATGATAAAAAAATATATGAGAAACGGTGAGTTGAATAATCTGTTTGTGACTTGGTGTTGCACTGTCACCCAGGGCACTCGGGGCAGTAATTCTCCAACCTTCTGCAGCTACAAGACATTTACAAGGAAACAATATCACCAGTTCAAACCTAAGAGAACAGAGCAAAGATGTGTGCATGTTAGGTGCTGTCTGTTTCTCTGAGCGTTTGTTTTGCTGGTCTTCAGTCTGAAGGGTCTTTGCAAATATTCATATTGTTAAATTACAATAGCATTCATCATATAAGCGACACTTTATATTGGTAATAATAAATGCTGACTCAGGTAACCAATAATGTAATAAAGTTATATGTATGAGCCTCAGCACAGATGTATAAATATTCATTTCTTTATTCTGGCTAATGTCAGAGTTAATACTATTTTTTCTGGCCTCCTTCCATGTTAGCCATGAATAGCCTCTTTGGCCCCTGCATAGTTACATATGAGTTTCTACCACAGTGATCAAGAGAACCACCTTGGTCCTGCCGCCGTGCTCAAAGCAACATGGCGATGATTACACCCCCTTCAGCAGCGGCAGCCCAGCTGGGAAGTACTCTGCTCGCCATTCCCTGGACAACTCACACTAGCGGCTGGCATTGCCCTCACCCTCAGAAGGGAAGGAGAGAAGAGAAACAGGCTCCTCAGGCACAAAAAAACTGTGGAGCATGTGATAGAAAGTGGGGCAACTTGGTCACATCTGCAAGAGTCACTCTGCCTACTAATGTCTTATGTTTATTCTGACAGTATCAGGACAATGACTCAGGCCAGATGCATTAAATGGCACGTTTTAAATAAGAATCTGCAAAGAAACTTCGTAGACATCGTTCTGATTTCTTTTGCTTTGTGAAAATGATAACGCTCTTAACTCTGCTTTGTCGAATCAAAGGTGAGGAGGAACAGGTAGGGGTGATTTATCCCTACTGTGCAGTGTAGTCACCATCCTCTGGTGGGCAGTCCTGTCAGAGAGTTGTAAATCGGTGACAGCGGGGAAGGTTATTTGTTTGGATTTTGTTCAGGCTGACCAGCCAGGCCTGTGGACTGTCCTTGGGTGTTGATGTGCTCCTGAATGGTGGAAGCTGTACTGACAAAGTGCTGTGACCAGGGCAAAAAGGAGTAAATCAAGAGGGGGTCTCACACACACACCCCAGTGAGAAGCCACTAGACGCTCTCCACCTAGAAGAAGAAGCAAATCATGAGCAGCGTTTTTCAGGGCATGTTTAATTCAACAATTTTTGCAACATTGTCTGTTTATTTATGGTGGCAATTGTGTTTGACCTCTTCAAAGTGGAGTGAAGATAACAGCCAGCAGACAAATAGAAAATCCAAAAATCTACAATGAAACATATCATTGTGAAGTGTATACACTCAGAGCTTCACAAGAGCGTTTTGATCCTCTGTGTGGCTCTCGCACACACAGACAAATATGTACACGCGAATGCAATCGTACGGAAACACACACACACACATAAAAACACAGCCAAGCTACAGAGGGAATTGCTCGCTCTCGCAGCCACATCCCCATGAAGGTCAGGGAAAATGGCACAGATGGCCTTTTGCACTAAATCAGCAGCTTTTCCAAAGTGTGCTCAAACACACATGGAGTTGGTTCACACGCTGTTCCTCATGTAACGTACAGTCATCCACACGCATTCACTCACCATCTTAGTCGAGCTTTCCTCCATCGCTCATCATTTAAAAAGAAAAAATGCCCTGTGAATTAATACTGGCATTACCAGGCTAGAATGGCTCGATGTTTTATGCCTTGTTGGATAGTAAAAAATTCTATTATTATTTCCAGATATTCATAGTTCAGTATTTATAGTAATGTTATATTTTATAGGAACCCCCCCCCCCCCGGG